>JAQGBY010006432.1:0-13126 GCA_034698785.1 Mycogona germanica
CGCCGGGAATCGAACCCGGGACCGCCGAAACCACAGTCAGTCACTAAACCAACTGGGCCACGACGAGTCGTACAAAACAAAAACACAATTTAATTACGACATATTACTATTATTTAATGAAATTGCGTTTTTGTTTGTTTTACAACCAGGTACATATCAGTGTACTGAATCTTTTTCGAATTTTTTGTGATGTGTAAAATATAAATTAAAATTTGTTTCAGGCCATTGATCTTCAGGATGCTGAGCAAGAAAGAACTTTGCAGGTACATATCAATTTATAATAGTGTACTGAATCTTTTTCGAATTTTTTATGATTTGTAAAATATAAATTAAAATTTTTTTCAGGCCATTGATCGTCAGACTGCTGCTCAAGAAAGAACTTTGCAGGTACATATCAATTTATAATAGTGTACTGAATCTTTTTCGAATTTTTTGTGATGTGTACAATATATTAATTAAAATTTGTTTCAGGCCATTGAGCGTCTGACTGCAGCTCAAGAAAGAACTTTGCAGGTACATATCAATTTATAATAGTGTACTGAATCTTTTTCGAATTTTTTGTGATGTGTAAAAAATAAATTAAAATTTGTTTCAGGCCGTTGATCGTCAGACTGCAGCGCAAGAAAAAGTTGTGCAGGTACATATCAATTTATAATAGTGTATTGAATCTTTTTCGAATTTTTTGTGATGTGTAAAATATAAATTAAAATTTGTTTCAGGCCATTAACCAGCTGGCAGGACTCCTTTCCCGGCACTTTAACAAGGAGGCATAAAAACTGTAACCGCTGACATGACATTGTTCGAGTTGTTAAAAAAATTAAACTAGATTGCAATGTAATATAATAACATTTCCATGAAAGAATATAATATTTATATTAAATATTATACACTTGCCATTCTGTCACTTACACAAAAAAAATAAACAGTGAATGTACCAAATGTCAGTGACTTTTCCATTTTATTGCGAAAATACAGATGAAACAGTGGGGATTCATCTTTCGACTAGACTCGTTCTGCTCGACGATTGTGAAATTATTCAATATAAATTAAAATTTGTTTCAGGCCATTGAGCACAAAATTCCGAAGGTGTCTGCCGGAATAGAAACCGCGATCACGGGTTTCTGAGGCGAACGCGCTACTTCTCAACTTTAGTTGATTATTATTTCGTTTTGAATAAATGCGCGAATGAAGATGTTTTGTGCTGCCATCTGCTGTCACAAAGTTGAAGCTGGAAAGCTGACTGTTTATTCGGGGCCAAACGTTGCCGCACTCCCAAGCCAACAAATGACGTCACCCGCGTATGGAAGTTCCGGCGATCAGCTGAAGAGGGCGCTGCGAATGTAAAAATAAAAATGGCGGCTCTGTCCGAGGAAGATTTTGTGCGGGTGCAGGTACGTTTGCATTTTATAATGTTATTTCCACCTCTCAAATGCTAACTGTTCACGTTCGAATCAGTATTTTCAATGTGGTTGGAATGCTGTATGCTGACAAAATAGTGTCCACGTAAACGGGACTGCATAGTCGAAGGGAGAAAAGGTACCCTGCTTAGGGCAGGGCCGTAGGCATTAATGCTGCGCTCACTGTATTTTTTAGTGGTAGCGCATCTAACGGCAGTTCTTTGTAACTTAGGTTGTAACCAGGCAACCAGGCAGACTTCGTAAATAGTCGCTAGTTGCGCTGCTACTAAAAGCTGGTGATTCTAGCTATTTTAGGACTATGTACATTGCGAAAAATGTCAACACGCAAAAACACATGACATTTGCTAGTCTCTAGCGCAAATAAATACACGAATTGAAATGTCAACCTGTACAAATTAATGAGCATGTATCGTGAAATTGTTTTATTTTATTAAACAGACTCAGCTGATTGAGTTGAAGACTTCCAATTACAACCTCGACGAGCTCTGCAGAAGAAAAAACAATGGTATGATTAAACAATATAAGTATATAAGAGTAATTGACTATATGAGCAGTTCAAATTGTTGTGGTGCAGCAACGTTGTCTAGTCAATACCTATCATTAGCTATTGTGTCATAAACAATCCTGTGTCATCTGTGATAAATCCTCCTGATAACAGGTGACCCCAGGAACTAGTGCAATCCCCTTTCATCTCCTCCTTTAAAGTCTGCACGTGGCCAGTCTTCAACTACTTTGCAACAACGCAAATCGCCATAATGCTACGGCGCGGCGATCATTATATCTAAATCTAAATAAAAATGCCTGTTCCTTAATATGTATCTTCCCTTAAAGAAATTGCCATATTGTCGTCGAAACTGGAATCTATTGAAAATGAATACCAAAAGGCCCAGAGAACGATTTCTAAAAGCAAAAAGATTAAGGTAAGATATTCAGTCAATTGCATGTTATTTTTAAAAATTAAAAACGAGCTGAAAAAATTATTAAAAGACCAAATTGGCATTTAGGATGTTAGCATGCAAATTTGATAAAATGGATGTGACTTGGCGGTCACGGGTTCGATTCCCGGCGCAGGGCTCTCGAAAAAATTTCGATCCCGGGGTACTGGACGTGCCTCAGCGCAGAAACGCCTGTAGTGCCTGTAGTGCTGTAGTGGTTGTCTACAGTTGATTGAAAATAATATTGCTGGAATAAAGATTCCAGGACTGCACCTAATGAAATACAAACAAATGTCGAATGCAACGCTTCATAGCCGTCTCATCAATTCAGAAATGTCTTAACTTTTCAATTTAATCAATAAATATAGATAGTTCGCATCTAGCATGCGTTGTACTTAATACACTGCTGCAGGTGCCATATAAGTTGCTTTAAATCTATTTGTGCAAACATTTTCTACAAAATTTATGTTTTTGTTTCGAATGCCATCGTTTAGGAGATCGAGCTTCTTATGCAGGATAACGAGTCGCTGCAAATGAAGCTCCAAAGTCAGGAGGATGAATTTCGGCTACAAAATTCAACTCTGATGACTGAATTATCTGCGGTAAGTCTCCATAGGCACCAATAGCCGACACAGAACGTTTTTTAAAACCAACTTGGTCTTTTAATGTTAAAATTCATAACCGATTACAGGTGTTACTGAACAGCGAGAAAACTGAGAACGAGCTAAAGGCATTGAAGTTAAGTTCCAAGCAACCGGAGAAGTTGGCTGTCGACGACGATATCCATAACGAGTTGCGACGTTTTCAGGCGGAGAATTCGGTCCTGAAAAAGAAATTATCGGGTGCGTAGCAATTGTTTGACGCGATGAAGATGATTTGTATCTTGCGATCGTATATTCTTTAATTTTTTACAATACCACGGATCCATTTTTAAATAGATAAAAAAGTACGACTCGTCGTAGCCCATGGGTGTTTTCAATTTGAAGCTAAATTACCGTATATTTTAAATTCAATTTTGTATATAAGTTTAGCGCTAAGACAATAAAAAATTTAAATGAATTTCTCTTTGCAGCTTGTATATATCTGAGTGCTAGTTTTCAACAGATATATTTCCATTTCAGAGTCCCAGCAAACACACGAAAAGGAATTGTCGACATTGAGAAAATCCCTCCGGTAAGAATTGTCAAGATCCTCTCAAATCTGCAAGCTTGCCCAGAATATCTTTTGAAAACTATATTTGGCGGCGAGCCACGTTTAGCATTAAGTTGCCGAGAGCTCGTTGCATGAGTTTTTTTGTTTTGTGTCTCCCCTGATGATTTTGTTCTTGCCTGCAGCGAATTACTGACAGTCGACGAATCTGTGCGTAATTGTGTGGGTGATGGAGTCGGCGCTGATGTATCCACTGTGAAGTAGGCAAAAATTAATTTTAACACGTAATCTCTTAATAATCAAGTCTATATATATCGTGACGTCAGTGCAGTCTTGCAGTAGTGCAGTCTTGGTAACAGCAAATTGTGCCATTCATGTTCTAACGACCAGCATTCCACAATAAATACCATCTGATTTCCTGCAATTAACACCCGATGCCTCTTCGATAATAAATAGGACCGATGTGGTGCACAATTTTTCTACGGAGGTCTTAGCGGCGTTTTTGGAGTATTTATTTTTGAGGGGCACTGGGTAGAAAGCAGCATGTTGTATCTTACCTATTCTCAGCAATGATAACGCTTGTAATTGTTCATGTATGTAAGTGCTTCCTTTGAGCTCCTCATCACTCATTTCCTAATTGTTGTATGTGGTCATCAAAGTTTAAATAATCTATTAATTATTTAAAAACATTGTAATATGCACAGTTGTGTTTCTGTTTTTTTGGCTCAAATCGCAAATCACTCTTTCATTCTATAATTTTGCTGTTTGTACATTTCTCATGCTTATTAATTTTTAAATTCTTTCTCATTTTGAAATAATATCCGAAAACCTTGCTTATTGCTTAAATTTGATATAGTTTTTCTTATTATATCTTGCAAATGTTATTTGTAGATATTCCTGAAAACAAATGTACCTGTTTATAAAACTATTGCAGGAACTATTTAATATTTTGGAGCTTGTTTGAAATTATAATTTTTAACTGGAATATTTCTCTAAAGTAAATTACATGTTTCGCAGTTAATGCAATATCAACTACGTTCGTAAAACATTGACCGGAATAGCAAGACTTCTATCCCCCATCCTGCTAATCCGTCATTGTTGCGTTTTGTGTAGCGCCATACAACAAAGTGAGAAGGACGACTACGAAGTGGTGGAAGTTGGCGATCACGAAGTCAGCTATAAGAAAGCGGGCAACGTGATTCCCATCCGTGAGATGTTGCAGGATTTGGAAGCCAGGAACGCCAGTCTTGAGAAAGATTCGAGGCAACACGAAAGTAATTCGATCATACATTTACAAACAAAAAATAACGTTAACAGTGGGGAAATAACTTATTACCACTTTCCCGGTATGAGGTGTTAGTACAGTGTCCAATGAAAAAAAGAAGATCCAACCAGACACTAAAGCGACCTGACGCGCGTAGCAATCATGATTGCTAACAGTTTTACAATTTGGTGGATTTTCATATCGCTTGTTTTTACATTTTATCTGTTGTCTCGTTTATAGGCCTTAAGTTGCAGCTAGAAACGGAACAGGAGGAGAAGCGTCTTCTCTTCGAGCAGCTGGAGTTCGCGCAGAGACGACTAGGTGAGTTCGAGGCCAAATTGGAGACGGAGGTGGGCAAACTCGCCGATAAACTCAAGAAGAAGCAGGACAGTGTGGTGCAACTGCAGGCCGAGAAGGAGAACATGTACAGTGAGAGCAAGCGGGCAAGCGAAGAACTGCAGCGCGTCAAGGACCACGAAATCAACCATCTGAAAGAATTAAACCAGCGCCTTCAGACCCAATTAAACAATTCATTACAGGTAAATGCCCGAGCGAAATCGATCATGTGATCCTGCATCAGATGGACCAAGGTGCAAGGTGGAATTTAAGGGTTGCCCGATAAATATTCTTCGATTTTCCAGAGCTTCCAAGAACACAAGGAGCACTGCACCCACACAATACAGGAGCTTGAAGGTCGGATGATCAACTTGCGGGGAGAGGTGGACAGCCAGTCGGCCGACCGACTGCAGGAGCTGGAGGCAGATCGCATTGTGCTGCAGAGCCAATTGCTGGACACCAAGGCAGCACTGGACGGTGCCCAACGCGACAATGTCAGCCTAAAGGAGCAGGTGCGCTCGCTGACTCAGGACTCGCACCTCCTGACTGCGCAGGTCAGGTCGCTGGAGGACGAACGAGTCGGATTAAACGATGCAGCCGACAACTACAAGAAGGTATGAAGCATAGCGTGTAGACATATTAGCCTTCCGACTCTCAGATTTCTTGTAATAGGCGATTTCCAAAGATAAATTGGCTGATTTGTGCAAAACTATATGCTGGAAGTGCTCAAGCATAGCCGAGGGGCGATGATGCGGCATTTTCTTTCAGTAATTCAGTAAGAGTTGCTGGATTGTCACACTTGTTGTACGAGAAAATATCGAATTTGCTGTTGCATTCCAGATTGCAGAAAAGCGCAAATCGCTCTTGGATGAGATGGCAATTCATCTGCAGACGAAAACCGATGAACATCAGTACGAGGTGGCTCACCTGATCGACAAGTATGGACAACAGATTGACACTCTCAGTCGTCAGGTTGAAGAAGAAAAGGTTCGTGTAGGGTTTCTCGTTTGTTGGTCACGGTCAATTGGCAGAAATTTGAAATGATTGAAATTAATAGTCCACATATTTTTCTTTTGAACATCTTAATCATTATTCCTAAATTTGTGACTCTCATTGAATCACCTCTTCGTTTTTAGGGTCGTTCGCTGGAGTTAGATAAATGCAAGGCCAAGGTAGAGGAATTGGAGAACGATTTGCGAAGTTTGGAGGATATGCACGGTATGTCCGAACAGCAGCTAGCAGACACCAACTCCCGTTTCGAAATCACCAAAGCGCATCTGGAGAATCACCTAAAGCAAGTGACGCTGGAGCACGAGGATGCAGTCTTGCAGCTGAAGAACGACCACAACTCGACATTGGAGGACGTGCAGACCCAGCTGGAGATTTCGAACGCCCAGAAGACAGAGTTCGAGGAGACCATAGACAAACTGAAGCAGGAGATCAAGGACATTCTGGAGGATAAGAAGATTCACGACAAAAAAGGAATATCTATCGTGAGTGTTTTTGCAGATCTGTCAAATGCTTGTGTATGTCTGAGGAACTTTTGAATGCAATATTTCTTGCATCTCGATTAATGATAATTTGTGATCTAATGCACAATTATGTTTATCTATTGTGCAATTTGCAGATGAAAGATTTGAAACGACAGCTTCAAAACGAAAAGAAACGAGCTGAAAACTTGCAGGAAAAGCTTCAAGATTTTTTAAGCGAGAGCAATCAAGGACGTAGTGGTTCGTAATGTTATTTTTTTTTGCGTGATCTCATTTGTTTTAGACGTTTATGAAATAATATATATGGTGTAATTTTTTTTGAACTAGAACTATTCCGAAATGTCGACGTCGAAAAGGCAGAAACCAGGTAAATGTCGGGATTCCAATGCGAAGCATGGGTTATTAAGATTCGTGTTTCTAACTGGAGTGATGCTAATTGGAAGTTCTCTCCGAAGTTCTATTAGTTCTTGGAGCATGATGAGTGGCGGCGGCCAATCGGAACACAAGGAAGGGAAAGATGATAGCAACGTTAGTCTTCAAAATGGTAGCACCCATGAGGTCAGATTTTTATTTTCGATATTCTGGTTTAACTGATTTTTATAAACTTACGTTTATATTGATTGTTTCATATATCATATCTCAAGTATAATTTTATTTTCAAAGTTTTATAATTTTCTCAAAACAAGATATTTCATATAATGTATATTTATAATATGAATTCTTCTTTGTGTAGTCCCCGGTGCAATCCAATATCCTAGAGCAAGACAACGATCTCCTTTTGCAACGGATAACCGACCTCCAGAGAGAAAAGTGGGTCCTAGAAGAAAAGGTACCAAATTTATTTTAAAAAAATGTACGTTATCCAATTAATGAAATTGTGAACATAATGGGCGATTCATGTGGCCGTCATTTGTTTGTCCATGCTTATTGTTTGTTCGTATTTCGCTAGTCGCAATATATTTTGGCAATTAGGTTTTTTGTGAAGAAACAAATATTTATATGCCTTATTGAAATTTGTGAGTTGATTTAACGATTTGATATTATATAGAAACATTTGCATTCATATCTGTTTTTCAAAGTATTTCTTCGTCATCACCGAAGTCTTTTAAAAATATTGTTATTTCAGCTGAGCCATTTGGAACAGAATAGTGGAGACATGGCTGAAGACCTAATGAGAAAGACTGCAATTATCCAGCACTATTGCATGGAAGGCAAATCTGGTATGACATCGTTCGTAAAACACTTTTTTTTACCTTTTTTAATATGTGGACTAAATTGAAAAATACAATTAAACAGGTTTCCTATTCCTGTCATCGTTACTGAAGAAATAAATATAACGAAAATGTAAGATGTAAAATGCAGTTATGTGTCTTGAGATATTTGTTAAGGGGGTCCACCAGCGTGTTCGCCCTGAACTTTCCCTCTCCCGAAAAATTCCGATGGTCTTGGTCGGGAATAGAACCCGCGATCACGGAAATAACAGTTAACCTTTGAACGGGGATTACGAGACCATCTCGTAAGCGCTTGGGCCGGGGAAGCGGGAATTACAAGGTAGTCTCGTAACCAAGTTTAAAAAATATAGTGGCAAAAATCTACCAATCGCAGAGAAGTGCAAAGCACTCGATTGGATAGAGCGAAAAACGTAGATATCGTTAGCCGCGCCCACTTGGTAGCGCCATCTGGCGTCAGCTGCCGGAATCCGACTCAAAAGAGGGAAAATTCCCGCATTTGTGCAATGAAAATGGCTGCGCGCATGTAATTGTCAACTGTACGCGATCCGGCAGCATAAATAAGTGCCGGATAGTGCTGGATAGTTCCGGAATAATTGCTGGATTCAACATGTCGCATCCAGCATCAATTTCGTCCAAGTGAAGTGAAGTGAAAGTGCGTGTGTATGTGTATGCGTCCGATGGCAGCATAATTGCCAAATTCGCCCCTTTCATTTGTGTGCTACCTTCCAGATCCCCATTTGCAATCCAGCAGCGACAAATTAACTGTGAAGCGTGTGGTGGACTTCATCAAGGATAAGGGCGACGAAAAGGCGAAGGACATTAATCGCAAAATTCAAAGAATGTTGGAGGAGACGTTGACTAAGAACATGCATCTGCAAAAGGTAGGAAACATATCAAAGAAAATCGTTACGTGACAATATGAAATGTGCGTCCTGTATAGTGATGAGTTCAATTCGATATGCGATTGTATTTTGCTCACCTAATGTGCCACCGTTGTTGCACTACTTTGGGACACGCCATTTGGAACGGCATTGGTGACGCACATGTTCTGACATGCTTTTTGCTCAATTATTGAGATCGATTAGCCATTTTGTCAGCATAATTTCATATTTCTAGGATCTTGAAGTGATGGCCGAAGAGATTGTCCGCCTCTCCAAGTTCACAGGTCAAACGACAGCTGACGGTCTGGCAAACAATTCTCCCGCGCATCTCAATTCGCACACGTAATATACTTGTACTGGACTGTTTTTTTTTTAATTTCTAGATGTTAGTGTTACGAATCAATTGTAAATAATATAGAATAGAATCTCTATCGAAAATGTACATTAGCCAGTGGCACGAAGCATGGTTTTTAGGTGGTTGTCAATCGCACACGTGGCATTTAATGATCGTGTCGCGAAAAAGAACTTTTGTTCTTGGTCTGGTGGCTCGCCATCAAGTGGTCTTTTTCGTGTTTCCATTCGAGAAATTGTTTGTCTACTGCCATCGGTACCGTTTCTGCGTGGGAGGGAAAGGGTTGAACCGTTGGAAGGCGTCTCAAATTTTGACACCGCACCCTGAATTTCACCTGAACGCAGAACTGTATAGGTTTGGTGTTCGATTCCCGGTTGCTACGATCATCTATTTTTTAAAAGATTCAGGATAAACGTTAGGCGAGTCGCAGACATAATTTAAAATTGAGGCACGTACAATGATTTCTGGTCCATCAACCCCGGCTGATCGATCGAAACTAAATGTCTTTTTGAATCGCCCAACTATGAATGATATATGTTCTGCATCAATATCAGGGACTTGAATAGTTTAAGTTATAAATGCCATGATGGTATGCCTTGATCACGAATCGACATTCGATCCAGGGCGCATATTCGGAGTTAAAATCTGGGCGAAATTATCAAATTAATTTCAGCATCTCGGATTGTGTTCTGAAATTCAGTGTCCAAATCACGGTTCGGTTGGAAATGAAATGAAATAATTAACCAAGAATGATTTATAATAACACGCCAAGGGTTCGAAATAGAAAGATGATGGAACGGAATGCTGGACGCATGTCACAAAATGGCGTAGACACGTGCTGCCGTAAGCCTAAGCCTAAGTGTTAGGGTCGACGTAGAAACACGAATCTCGATTAAAAATTTGACAGACCAATAATGCTGTTACACGTGGAATATGTCATATTACGGAAATTAACTTACTGGTGATGTTGGATGCTTGTTAACTCTGTAGATCTGTTAAATCGAGATTCGTGTTTCTACGTCGACCTTAAGCTCTAACACTTAGGCTTAGGCCTACGGCAGCACGTGTCTACGCCATTTTGTGACATGCGTCCAGCATTCCGTTCCATCATCTTTCGAAATAATTAACGATCATTCTGTGAATCCTTCATTGGTGCGGTCGTTGTCCCGCTCGACTGAGCGGTGATCTGTACGTCTCTTAGTCCCTCGGAGTTACTGTTCGTTTAGGCAGCATGTTTGTGAAAATGCCAATTTTGAATTAATACTTCTATGGTCTGTCGAGAAGATCGCCTGTTTGAATCAGCCAATTGTGGTCAGTCACAAGTGATTGTTCTAGTTTTGTCAAGACTCTCCAATCAGTGTCAAAAAGTCCTCTCGTTGTCGTTTCACATTTTATGGACGAATTTGAGCCGCACGATTTTACATTGAGATTTCAGTTGGTGGTATAATTTGTCCGCATGCATGCATTTTGTGATTTTTATGATGTAAATATTAGTGGATTCCAGGTCTGGCTCCAGAGCCTAGTATTACTTTAGTAACGCGAGCCTTGGACATTGGTAGAGGAAAGAAAAAACTAAAATATATTTTCTAGATTTCGTTGCCAACGCAGATTCGAGCAAAATATATTTGAGGTTGTAATAAAGAAACAAGAGACTTAGGAACTAAGTCATCCCACAATAATAGTCATATATTTATTAAAACTATTTAGCTTCGTCAATAGGTGCACCTAGGTTGCCAACCGATTGGCAGTAGTGCAATTAAAAATCAAAAAGAATTGTCTAAATAATCGCGGACTTAGTTTTTCTCTTGATGCGTGGATTTGTTTGTATGAAATGGTATAATATAATAGAAGATAATTTTAAAGTGAAATGCGAGATTTAAGGTTGTTCAGAGCTTACACAGGTGTGAATATTCGTCACCAAAATAATGTTTGTGATATCAAGTTCGTTTCTCGTATCCTCTACCAAGTATTATAAATAAACGTAGATAATAATCATGCACCACATTACATTTTTAATAATAAATTTTGTCATTATAAAAAGTGATGCCAAATTTGAAACGAAAAATTAAATTTTAATCGAAGAAGCACTGGTTTGCACCTTATAACAGCAGCTTGGCAATTATTTCTAACGACAAACACATTCTCGTTAAACTCCATATTTTCATATAAGAGCACTGGTAATTAGCACAATTAAAAACTATGATTTGGTGAGCAAATTAGAAAATAAATAATTGTCGGCATTATTTTTTGCGACAAGTTTCTGTTTTTATTTGTTACTGTTATTGAATGTAAAACATTAAAAAAAAAGAGAACTAATCGAAACATTTCTTTTAGCTATAGGAAAATCATCTTCGTTTTTAAAGTAGCCCCCTCATATTTTTATTTTGCAAATTTAGTGGTTAGTGAATCCATATAAGGTGTAAGCATTTTAGATTACATATCGCCTAAAATGCGTCAGTCAATCTTGCTGATAGTTGTTGAGATCTTGTGGTTACGAACAGTAATATTAATCTTTGTTACAATATTGTTTTGTGTATTTCATCTCATGTATTTAAATTGGATTAAACTAAAGGTTGTTAAACCGATGTACCCCAATTGACATTCGAGTTGATTGCGAGTTCAATTTTGATGAGGCTAAAGCGTGGTTTACACCGGAAAAGATCGGCTCCTAAGGAGCTGATTATGTAGTGATTACTCGCCGACAGGGGGCAGCAGCTGTGCTGCTTCTAAGGTCTTTCGCATCGTCGATAAAAGGGACAACGGCGCGTTTCGCAAATCGAATTTTCCCTAATTCGTTCGCGATCGCACGCTGTTTGAAGAAGGATAACGAACCATGCGTTTATTAATATTTCAATGGCGGGGGCGCGGGATGGCGCGGCTTTCAATTCATTAGCGCTGCCGTAATTAATTTACCTTTCGGTGAATTATTAATGCTCGCGAACAAATCTGCGTTTACGCCATACCAGACTCTGGGAATAACTATTATCACAACCTCACCTCTCTGCCGAGGAATGCAGTTTTTGAAAGAAAGATAAATTTGTCCCCCGCCACTACCCTGGCATTTAACGGTCCTCCTATTTCCGGCGGAAGTCAATTTGTGAGAAAACAAACATTTAATACAGATTCTTCCATCCTTCCCTGGATCCTCTGAATCTTCCCCGTCCTACATACATGCACAATTTGAGGGGTCAGAATGCCACTCTTTACGATCGAAAAATTTGGGAATGTCGAATTGTAAGTGTACATGACCTTGTATCTCCTCTGATGATGGGGGGTTGTGGTGGGTTAGATATGGAGACTTTGTTTAGACATAGTTTGAGAGGCAATGTCTGGTGAAGGAGGGGTGAGGGTTATGGTGGAGACGTTTTGGTTTGCTCAAGTGTTCCCGCGTACATTATACGCGCTCCACTTAGAATGGTCGCATTTTGTTCTCTTTTTATTGTCTATGGCGCGCTCGTTTTCTACTCGCGCGATGACGTTACCGACTGCATTCAGGTCAGTAGGTAACTGCTACAATGTTAATTCCGGACCCCCGTACTGTAACACGACGACGACTCTCAGGCCTCAACGCTTCTCCATTCTCCAGCCACAGTCACCGTCCTCCGGAGAACCCCCTCGCCTCGTGTCAACAGCATTTCGAAGCGAAACGCACCCTGCTCATCAAGCATGCTTGGATTAAACATGCTTGGCCAGTGTAACTGGGTTATTATAAATAGGAAATGCGAGTATCAAGCGGATGCTGATGTCACTGCTGCGGCCGAGAATCACTGACGTCACACATGTGGTGCGAAAAAGTGGGCTCGAATCGACGTAACAGATTTGGCAGATGCTGGTCTCTGGTGGCGGGCGAGTAGGTTGCTGCCCCGTGTTGCGAGGCAATCACACAATGTCGTCTCGAACGCCTTGTTTCTTAAGAACAAATTCCGAATTAAAAATAAGATGAGTTGTCTGGAATTGGTGGTCTCTGGTGGAGATCTTGTTGGTAACACCACACGATGCCACAGTTATCTGTGGCATGCGTATGACATCTGTGTAAAGTTGCCGCGCGCAGGGGATGGTCATGAAATGG
>JAQGBY010006433.1:0-13124 GCA_034698785.1 Mycogona germanica
TGAGAGAAGCGGGTGAAGGTAAGTGTCGACTGCTATTCGCGCGCACGTTCAAACGGCGCTTTTTGAAACGTGACAATTCATTGCACGTTCGTCGCCAATTTCTAGATGAGTCCAGCATCTTTTATTTCCAAAAAATCTTATTCATAATAATAAAATGCTGTCAACTTCAAATGCCAGTTATGTGTTTGTGTTATTTCTTAGGAATTATATTTAATAGGAATTACTCTGAAAATTGTTTTTATTCCAGCTGAATATCTTTACTTGCAACTTATAAAAAAAACCTAAATTTTAAGCGACAACAAACAGGAATTTTTTTTTCGAAGAGTAGAAGAAATAATTTTATGTGGGGATTTTTATGGCAACTGTTATCAGGTGGTATTGCCAATTTTGCAGTCCCAGCTTTTGAATTGATCGACATAGATCGCAACTACAAAATGTTTCAGTGGTGACGATGTTTTGAGCTTGTGACCGTTTTTTAAATGAATTATATCAGTCTGCTTCTATTTTGTCAAGTTACAGTCTGCAGCTGGTGCCACCTGGTGCCAAGAAGAAACGCGAGCTCTTAATTCTCTTTTACCCCATGTTTTGGTTTAATGCCGTAGAAAAGATGGCGGAGAAATCAGTGATAATTCCGCCGTCCGTGAAAATCGGACACTACATCTTGGGGGAGACTCTTGGTGTCGGAACGTTTGGCAAAGTAAAAAGTGAGTATCCCAGGCTTCGAAATCAGTTGTTTTGATGGTCATTTACGCAACCGATCCCCTCTTCCGAAGCTACTAAAATGACCTACCCTTCCAAAACCTCCGCAGTTGGCGAACATCAGCTGACCAAACACAAAGTTGCAGTCAAGATTTTGAATCGTCAGAAGATCAAGAACCTCGATGTCGTCGGCAAGATTCGTCGCGAAATACAAAATCTTAAGTTGTTTCGTCATCCGCACATAATTAAATTGTGAGTACAGTGAGTCATTCAGCATCAAATTTAGGTGTTAAGAAAATGAACTAGGGGGGTTGTTATTTGGCTGTAATAACTTGTTATTGGGTGTCTTAGCCTAATCATTTACTGGAAGAACTACGCGTGTAAGGTACTGGCGAACTCTAGGTGGCGCGACAGTCACCGCATCTATTGTACTGTGGGTCGTTGCAGACCACATGTGACTAAACAAATCCAGATATTGGTTGTGCTAGCCAATTTCTCAATGTTTAGTGTAGTAGGGGGAGGTATATTTTGTGCGACCTGGAAGTTGCTGCGACATTTTTATGTCCGGAATTTAATCACCTTCATTTTTTCTCCGTTCGAAGAGTTCGTCTAACCTTCAAAATTGGTGTACCATCAAGTGCGTCGTAACTTTCCGCTGGTCCCTAAATGAAAAGCCGTTACACATTCCGGTTGAACTGAATAAACAATTAACTGGGCGACCTTGGTGCTTGAGCTAAGCGCAAAATGCTCCTGCAAGGTGACAATTCCGCTGCCATCCGGAATTGAAAACATTCGGTCACAAAGTCTGCCACCTGCCAAATCTCTTATACATTAACATTCTAAATAATACAGTTTTTAAGTTCATGCAGACATGAAAATGTCCAAATGTTAGAATAGTGTTTAATTTCATCAACAGTCTATTATGACTACTAGTAGTCTATAGTTAAGTTAGGATGTTGTTTTCAGCACAGCGCTGAGGCAAAGACTGAGGAGTGATCAACTCACATTTTTTTTTCTTCACAACTACAATATGTATTCTGAGTTTCGGGATTTGTCCAGCGCTGTCCTGGAAACATCGTTCTATATCTACAGATTTCCAAATTCAAAGGCGTTTGAAGAAAAGCTCTATGCAAGAGTCTTTAAACTGTTATTCGATGGTTATATGAACTCGGCAGTCCCGGGTTTGATTCCCGGCGCGGGCTTTCGATTCGATTCCGGGGTACTGGTGAAAATGTGCCCGCGCATAGTGCCTAAGCATCATGAGGGGTACAGAAAGTGACTTGCAATAAAAATCTGTTGGCATAGTTAAGGGAGTAATTTAATTTATTTTTTAAAAAATCCAATTTGATTTCCAGGTATCAAGTGATCAGCACGCCCACTGACATCTTCATGATCATGGAATACGTTTCGGGTGGAGAGCTATTCGAATATATCGTCAAGCATGGCAAGGCGAGTATCCTACGACCGGCCACATTAGCGACCAAAAACTGTATATTTTACAATAGCTGCTCTTAATTTTGTAGTTGGAATTTACTTTGTCTCATGTTTAGCTGAAGGAGCACGAGGCCCGTAGGTTCTTCCAGCAGATTATCTCGGGAGTGGACTACTGTCATCGCCACATGGTCGTTCATCGCGACTTGAAACCAGAGAATCTGTTGCTCGATCAAAATCTTCACGTCAAAATAGCAGATTTCGGTGGGTTTATTACGCCTGTTGGAAAAATATAATTTGCAAAATAGATTCTCGTTTTTATAGAAATTACCTTTTTCATATAAATACCATTTTTGGGTATGAATAATATTTGTCTAATCGAACGTCATTAATCGGTTTGACCCGCTCAGGTTTGTCCAACATGATGATGGATGGCGAGTTTCTGCGCACGAGCTGTGGCTCGCCAAACTACGCTGCCCCCGAAGTCATCTCTGGGAAGTAAGTGTACTGCGATTTCGCTGGCAATTTACGTGAGATTATCATTGGCGTAACGTATACGGTGACGACACGCGCGTTCATTTTGCAGGTTGTACGCTGGACCGGAAGTCGACATCTGGAGCTGCGGTGTCATTCTTTATGCCCTGCTGTGCGGAACAGTATGTACATTTCAAATACAATATTTAAAAGTAAATTGCTTATTTGGCTTTATAGTTGGTGAACTACTGAAAATTTTACTTTTATTGGCAAAAGTTCGATCTTATAAAAATGTATAATAAACTACATTAAATTTTTTTTATTCTAATTGCACTTGAATTGTGTTTCCGCAGCTGCCATTTGACGATGAGCACGTTCCTACCCTGTTCAGAAAAATTAAGTGTAAGTAAAACGTTTTTTTATTGGCATGACGAGATACTGTGACTAGATAAAAATTAAAACTCAATATTCTTATCACAGCCGGCATCTTCACGATTCCCGACTACCTGAACAAATCGGTGGTGAGTCTGTTGTGTCACATGCTGCAAGTGGATCCTATGAAACGAGCCACCATCGACGACATCAAGTGAGTTGCGGAGACTGTTATTCATCTGCTCCGTTCTCGTAAATTTATCATTAAAAACATTACGACGCTTGTCCTCCTATGTCTGGTAGGGATCACGAATGGTTCGAAAAGGATTTGCCGGCCTACCTGTTTCCACCCATGGCCGAAGTAGATTCTGGCGTTATTGACACGGACGCAGTTAAAGACCTGTGTGAGGTAAGTTCGCTGAATGGTCACTAATGTGGGGTTTCCACTACAACAATGTTCCCGGAACATCAATCAACAAAGTTAATAGACAGGAGTGATCGTGAATTTGTAAACGACTACCTGCTCTTCACTGCGCGCTTTTTAATCGACTTCAGAAATTCAGCGTAAAGGATGCGGAAGTGCACACGGCGCTACTAAGTGGCGATCCTCACGATCAGCTGGCCATCGCCTATCACCTCATCATAGACAACAAGCGCATAGCCGACGAGGCAGCCAAATTCGAGATCAGAGAGTTCTACGCGGCCGGAAGTCCGCCACCCGTGCTGCCAGACTTGGTATAGTTCACATGTTGTCGGTAACCTATTTTTATAATTTATAGGTCAATCTCCCACTGACCGCGCGAATCACACATTTCTAATTCTATTTATAGTCTCCCAGTCCGGTTCGACCACATCCCGAAAGAATTGCACGTAAGTTGAGCTTTAATTGTATGCGTTAATTTCTACGGATATTAAGACTATGATTTACGGAAGAAAAAAAAGTTGTCTCGAGCACTTAAAACAAAACTTATGGCATTCAAAAAATATGTACTTATTTTAGATGAGTATTAAAGTTTTACTGTTAAGTTCCTCGAGCTTGTTGAGTCAGGATAGCCAATTGAAAGAGTTTTTTAATTGCTTGTGGAATGTGGCTCTGTTCGGTGCTGGCCACTTACGAAAATTGAGCATGTGGAGCAGACACTTCCGTTTATATTTCTAATAATTATCAAATTTTACAATTCCGTTAGCGCATCTTGTGCCACTGCGTGAGCGATGCCTGAGCGGAGGTAACGGCGAAAAACAGAAAGGGACACCAATCAAGAAGGCCAAGTGGCACTTGGGTGAGTGATGACTGCACTGCTAACTAAATTTTCCGATAGTTACGTAGTATAAATAGTTATCTTTAAATAACATTTATATATCTTTTCAATGCCTGCTTACCTATGTATTCTGTGAAATTGAGTTGAAGCGATTGGAATTACTATCAAATAAATGTGATTGGCGATTCGCTGTTTTCAGGAATACGATCACAAAGTCGCCCCAACGATATCATGAACGAAGTGTTTCGGGCCATGAAGTCGCTCGGCTTTGTGAGTACCAGCAATTGTTGACGTTAAAAAAATTGATTGTTTGCCCGCTGAATCATAATTTCGTCCAATCTCTCTCCACAGGAATGGAAAGTCGTGAATCCGTATCATGTGAGAGTCAAAAGAAAAAATAACGTCACAGCAAAATGCGTAAGTAAATCCGCTTTAAATTGTTGACTTAAATAAACGTCCGGTTGGAGAATTGAAACTCATTCAAAATTATATGTCGACATTTTCGCCTCTTGTTTAGGTCAAGATGAGCCTTCAACTTTACCAGGTGGATTTCAAGAGCTTTTTGCTAGACTTCAAAAGCCTGAGCAGCGATTCTAAAGATTGTTCCAGTAAGTCAAATAAGTGATTTTTTTAAACGTTTATATTCGACAAGAAACTAAGCAGTGAAATTTATTCAGTTTATATAGATGATTTAGATGGGGGATCTTTACAGGCATGTCGATTACATCAAAACTGTAAAAGCATTGTCAATTCCAAACAATGCTCACCATATATTTTTGTTTTCTTTTTTTCAATAGATTTGGACACCCAAGGCGGTCACCACACGATGGAGTTTTTCGAGATGTGCGCGGCATTAATCACGCAACTCGCTCGTTGATTAGAGCAACACTTCCATGGCTTAATAAAAGAATAATCTCGGTGATGTTAACCAAATGTTATAATAGTTTACGCGCTAGTGTGGTAGTGTCTTAATAAATGTAATTAAATTTATCTAAAATTTCAATTCCTAGTTTCCCCGTTACTTGTCGTGTCCTAAAGAGTTAAATGCAATTTTGTGTAATAAACCTTATATAATCAATTCCTTGACATAATGTTGTAACTTTAGTCAATGAATCTGACGCTATCCGATACTTAGGTTTTCTCATAAATTCAAGAACGCAGATAAGTAAACAATTTAGTAAGATATTTTTAATACAACTGACTCCAAATTCATGTACAATTATTTACTTGGATCCAGATGCAGTTGCCGGAGCGGCAGTGGCTCCTCCCCTCTTGCGGGGCTTGGGGGTGGTTCCCTCTCTGAACCCATTTCTGCAAAAATAAAAGATCACATATTTTAGCTAATTTGATACTTGTCTACGATCATCACGACCAAGAGACTAATACAAAAACAGAATCAAGTTAATCTTATCCCAACAAATTCGTAGTCTACGCACGAGTTATTTGTAACTTCTGGATTTCAAACTAGTTGACATTGGCTCAGACAAAAACATAGCCAACACCCCAATTAGATTCAGACTGCATTAGAAACACAAATCTCCTGTTTCTATTACCTGAATCGGCGATGAACCACTTTCAGATGTCGGAGTCTGCCAGTTCCGGTTGTCTTCCTCCTCTTTCCCTTGATGCTCCAGTTAACTGTGAAATAAGATAACGGTTAGCGGGGATGTCCACAGGCAAAACAGGGGTAATTTCACTGAGGCATTCAAATTCAGGCAATGGGGATCCTGACGTCATAGCAAACAAAATCGTCCAATTACAAGCACTGTCACGACCCTGGCGGAAACGCTCGGAATTTGTCACATGGTTTACCAACTCATAGGCATAGGCTTAGGACTAAGATAACTGAATTGGGATCGATCCCCTTCACGTAAAGATTTTTATGGCTCAAAACGGGAGTACCCACTCGAACGCAAATCTAATTCAGTCATTTTCTTGCGGATACTTACAGCTACGCAGGCGCTTAGACGGATATCCGCACTGGGCGCATTTGCTCTTCTGGATGTGATAGCTGCTTCGGCCACATCGACGGCACAACGTGTGCGTCTTATTGTGGCGCTTGCCAAGACTGGACGTTCCCTTCGTCTACAGATTCAACGAAACGAAACAGTTTATACATTTTTGGGGGACTTAAAATTGCGGTTAGAGGATTGTGCCGCCGACCATTAGCCCCCCCCCCCCGAAACGGCCACGCCAGCTCAGAAGGGTGGCACGGATGGTGCCATCCTTTCTTCGGTTTTAATGATTCCGCGGAAATAATGGCGGCGAAACAAAAATCAGATCTCCATCTTGGCATCTACATAATAAATTTGCTGGATATTTCGGATTTTAATGGAGATGAAGACAGATAAATAGCACCAAAAATCACTCACCATGGCTGCTGTCGACACACGAAGAAAGAAACCGGATGTCTAGTCTACATGGAAAAAAAAGATGAACAGTGGCGCCATCCAGTGTCGGTTCGCGAAAGCAACTCTGAAATGGATCGAGGGTAGTTCGATAAATTATCTATTTAGGAATTAAAGGAAGTTTTAAATACATAGTAGTAACTTAAGATACACATTTATATATTTTTGATTTGTTTCTTCATTGTTTAAGCACAATTAACAAATATTGTTGTCATTTAACCTTTATTTTGGATATTTTGGATACATTATATTTGTAATCGATTAATGCTTATGTTACTTTATGAACTGCCCTCAAAGCCAGATGGTTTGTAATTTGTTCGCCTATATGGAAACATGTAGTTGACGCACAGTGTTAAACTATGTATTTTCAATTCATATATATACATATTTTTAGCAGCATTAAGAGGATTAAAAAATAATTCATAATTATTCTAATAACATTTTGTTAATATGCTTTCCAAAACAAACACCAAATTTGTAAAATGTATAAAATAATTTAAATTATGTTTGCTTAAATGGATTCACAGTTACTGTAATATATAAATTTAAAACATGGATGATGCACTGTTCAACCACCGTTGTACTACTCCCAAGACATTATATGGCTATATAAAGCATTCTCTCAGCATGTAAGAATTGGTGGTCCGGAGCTCATGGGGACTCTAATCAGAATCTGCTTTGTTACTACTTAGCCTTGTCGCTAGTATAATCCACTCCATCGGCGAATTTGACCGCTTTTGCAAAAAAATACTAAATATATATGTTTAATAGATGTTAAAGTACTTATCAAAGAACGTACAGTTGTTTTTGTTTTGCATTAAAAAGGAAAAATATTGTATCCCCTTTTTTATTACCGCCGAATGGCCCTGTGCAAAACACATGAACATGTTTCTATTTTTTAAAGTTTGTCAGTCACAAGCGACTTGCATTTCGAAATATCCATGGAACTTCTATTCCGAAAGAAGGCGGGTGAAGGAATTTTTCCCGCCCGAAAAATTCCGAAGGTGTCGGCCGGAATTGAAACCGCGATTACGGGCCACCAGGAAAACAAACGCGCTATCTCTCTCTCAACTATGCATAACGATTTCGAATGTGCTGAAGAGGTTGCGTTGGACTTTTAAGAACATTCGGGCACGTGATCTGAACTTGAAGATAGAGCCTGCGATCTCGAAAGCCCACTTTCCTAAACTTTCAATGACAATTGAGATCTCTCGACCAAGCTCGGAAGGTCACATGTGTTTTAAATGCCAAACGCTTGAGGCGCCCAAATGTCTGACTCGGACTCATTCAATGTCACATTACGTCGAACCTCCCTAAAATAAACCCCTACGACATAATTACGAATCGAATTGGATCAATCGAACCACCACTAACTACTACAAACACGATTAATACAAAGTTGGACTCAACCAAATGCGAGGGGTGTGCGGACGTAAACTGCCCAACGCTGGTTGCGTCCGTCAGATCCAGTTCAATCGTTCGCCGCTGTGTCGCGCGTCGATCGTAGAGTCAGGCAACGACGGCACGACGCCAAAAAAGTTTTGCACCTGTGGCGGGTGGTTGTTGTGCGCAGAAGTTTCTCAGGACTAAAATCGTGCATCTTTAATTTTAACTCTTTTTACTCACCTGGGTGACCGACCACTGCATGAAGATCAACTGATTCTGTGCCAAAGTAAGTTCCCGATTTAAACTTTGTCTTTGTCGACTTCGCTGATCGAATTGAGAAGTGGACATTTGAGATTTGAATACGTACAAAAACTTAGTTACTCCACCATTTATTGGTTATTTTAAGATCAGTACGTGCTAGATTGACCTATATAGTCACGACTGTGATTGCAGCAAATTCCTAGCTAAAATCGCCTATAATCGGTGATTATAGACTGTAGTCGATTACCTGCCAAACTAAACCTGTTTCTCTTGATAATATCCTGTGGGACAAATAATTAATTTTCCTGTTAGTGAAACCCTTTTTGAAAATGGCTGGTCTGTATGTTTGCGGTATGTGATATTAAGGTATTGCTTTTTTCTATGATTTCTTAACTTTAGTGGTCAAGAAGGATAAAATAACCTTAAGTGTTAAGCTAGGTGTAGGGTCCGTAAGGTGTGGTACATTGATTTGAGTCGTAAAATTGTGTCGACCAAACAACTTTTTTTGAATGTGGTCTCGAATTTAATTTAAAATGAGGACACCATGGCTCTTAAAAATAACTTGGTTGGATCAAAATTCTTCCAATAAATGGAACCTGGTGCCAATCAAATTAACTTTGAATTGCAAATGCGCTAAACGAACGTTTTTTTGAAGTTTAAGGGACACGTAAATTTTACATGTCCCATAAACTTTGAAGATATTGACTTAAGCTGCTAAATATTTTCACAAATGTTTTTATGTGTTTTTAAAAATAGAGTACTGTCTAATGTAATTTGCAATGCATGAAATTTATTTGTGGCGGAGTCCAGTCGGACGTCCATCAAAAATTGTTAAAACAAAGTCTTAGAAGACCGCCTTGGCTCAACGAAACTGTTGATCCAAAGGTAGATGCCTAATTAAAAATTATTGTTCCCAAATAAACCTTTGACTACTGCAATGCACTGTAAGAGTTTGTAGACGCAATCCCTAATCCTTGCTTATTTCTTTTTAATTTTATGGTCCTAAAAATAACTGTAATTCAGGTAACTATGTGTGGATTGGGGTGACGTCAGTTCAGACCAAGTTTCACAAATAAACAAAGCCATTTTCCTGCGGATATTTCGTCTATTGTTACCGAAACAATGGTTTGACCCGAATAATAGTTACCTTGCTGGATGTGGGTGGGGCTTTCGGTGCGTTGCAAAGAGTAGGTTGCGACTAAAAAGCGAAAGTGTCTCTTTCTCTACTAATTCATCCTTAATGGTGTGGGGGTTGTTCCAGGGTCCCCTGAACCCGGATGGTTTAGTCTCGTGCATGTGCTTGGCTGGGATGACACATGTTTGGTTTAGGCGCATGCGGGGATAGTTTGTCAACAGTTTGTAGATCTGAGCAAATATTCATTCATCGATATCGTAGTTTTTGATTGTGATCGGAACCCGTCGTTTAGGAGTCAAGAGGTGTGCGGTTTTGTAGAACCTACAAACTAGATGTTGTGGTACAAGTGTCACTCGAGCTAATAGTGCGGCTAGATAATAAAACTGTCGTTCAAATACTGTATTTATGTAATACAGGTGCTCAGGTTTTTTTTTATCGGCGTTTGTATAGCAGGGGCGAACATGTCCTTAATTAGTCGGACCCGTACATCTTGCTGGGCGACCATTGTACCATTAATAAATCCATTTTGGTTGACGCTCTTTGGTTCATTTCACAATTTCATCCATGGAAATGCAATTTTGGGTTGGATCAAACACCTACGCGAGTTTTAAATCTGAAAACTTAAGTATTCGGCTAGGTCATAAATAACGAAATTGAAAATACAAACGCTAGATAGTGTAGCGGCATAAATAGTTCAATTAAGTTATATATTCGAATTAGCTTGTGCGCTTTTTTTTCGTTAATCCATAAATGCACAATAACGAGGTGTTGTATGAAAGGAGAGAAGGTTAGCACTCCCCTTGAAAGGAAGGAATGGTCTAAAGCCCTTACAAACACGTGGTTAAGGTACTGGCGCTTCTGGCGGCACTTAACCCAATTTCTTTTATCGGGACGTTTAAGATTCCTTTCCTAGGCAACCTAAGGTAGGCAAAATTCCCAAATCGCCCTGTGGGTGGGGGGGGGGTTTGAGATGTTGAATCACCGGTTATAACCCCCTTAACCAACATTTTTTTATTTATAAATAACGAGCTTAAAATATTAAATAACGAGAATAAGAGAATAATGAAAACTAAGGAACTATGTTATTAAAATTCTCAATGCAGGGTTAACCAAAAATTCACAAAACTGTAAGCAATTCCCAATTTAGCCAGCCTAAAAATAACTGACTCGTGCGTTGTGTTATTGTCTCGCAACACTGGACACCATACTCTCCCGCCACCAAAAGACAGCACCTGGCAGATCAGAGCCTGTTCAGAGACCGCTTTTCCACCTCGCCATATGCCTGACGTCAGCATCTGCGTTATACTTCCATTCCCAAGGAAAGGGCGCCTGTAGGAATTTCTCTGCCGGGAATTGAACCCGTGATCACGGCTCCCTGTTGTCTGTCCTTGTGACTGGCTTAAGTACTAGTCGATAAATAATTGATTTAAGTTTTGATTCATTTCAGTGCATTTCGAACATGCTCTATAAAATAATTGGCTCTTAATTTTTTGTAGTCTATTTGTCTAATTTAGAAAATTGTGAATAAACATTTTATTAAATTACATCTGGTAATTGTCATACCCTACAATATTATCATATCAGCTTGTATTGAAACGGTTGTTTGAACGGTTGCCGAGTAATTTCAATAGAAATTGTCCGTCGATATAGCTTTGAAAGGCCACAATCCATATCCAAATTTGCCCATATCTGACGCTTATCGTAACTGACTTTCCTGTGCGCGACGTGATCCCGTATTGAGTTGCTACCAGGCAACTGGTTGTTGTAATGTGATATATCGGTAATGCATATGTATGGCTATTCGAAAGATTGTTTTCACCTAACTTTTCAAAGTTCATTTTGTCCCAAGGCCACGCCACCTGTGTTCAGTCTACTAAATTATAAACTCTGTAGCCAGGATGTCTGAGAATCTGGAAAATCGAAGAATGGTGAATAATACAGCAGCTAGTGTATGTTCTGTGGGAATAAGATTATTAACATTTAAAACTGTAGCATTCAAAACCAGAAAAGAGAAGTCAGTGCGGCGGAACGGGTCACTGTCACGCACAGGAAAAGTCAGTTACGATAAGTGTCAGATATGGGAGTTATATGGGACTTTGCCGAGACGTGGATTTACTCCCCGGTACGAATGCGCAATGAAACTTAATTTCCTGACTGACGAGTGTTGTGCATGACCTGATCCCGACAGAACATTCGTACGATAGCTGGGAGAATTCTAAATCTGGCAACTCAGTTTTCGGCACAAGGTCCGCACGGCTGTGACACCCGTATAGTTCACTGCGGACGATGCGTCTGAGAACACGGTATCTACTTCAGCTGTTTGAGTGGCAACATATTTTCCCACCCACCCACCGCGCAAACATTGTGGATGGGTGGGGGTGGGAGGAGAGGGGGATGGCGCCAATTAACTGATCCGTGTCCCGATATGCGGTCCGATAAATTATTGATGCGAAAATTGTGCAGGTGTTGCGCGCCCCTAATCGCCTGCCATTTGAAGAGTGGAAACTGCAGGAGGGAATAACAAGTAGGCCACCTTGGGGGGTATCCTGACAAAATGTTGGCCGGCAAATGTATTTTTAAAAAATGTTTGTTTGTTTCACCGGTGATTGAACATCTTACAGCCCCACCAGCTAGGGAGCGACCTGGAAATTTTACCTAACCTAAGCTGCCTAGGAAAGGGGATCTTTAGCGTCCCGATATCGTACAGGTATGGGTCGGGCAAATGTGTTTAAGTATCTGTCAAAGTGCACACGGTTGCACGTATGTTGCACGTCCGAATACCAATTTTGGGTGTCTTATTTACCTGGTGTTGCGTGCCGACGATTTGTGTATTGAGACATGCGTGACTATGAGGGATGAGGGGGGTTGGTCGAGGTGCTGGTGGTGGTTAATTAGGAGCTATTTTGTAAGTAAGACTTGTTACGAACCGAATGAGAAATCTGGAAATAACGAGTATATACAGAAAACCGGTATATATCAATAAATTCGTGCGTTTCAAAAATTGTCACGAGCCGCCACCATATAAATAAAGGACCGAATAAAAATTGGTCGAGCATCATCTTCAGAAAAAGGGTAGGCAAGATAGATTCATCGTTTTTAGAATCCTTCCTCGTCAGTGCCAGTTTCCTAGAATCATCATTTCATGAGACATTCAAAAAGAGAAATCTCCCGAACGAGAGCAGGTCTTCCGTCCGGGCACCGTCATTGTAGGCTCATGACGTCAGCAGATTCCGAAAGATAATCGATCGTCAATATTGCGTCCCATTCCTGGTCGTCATTATTGCATTAGTGTTACGTTTGCATTTAAGTGCACGCCAGATCCGGTTGCCTAATTGCGTCTCAGTATTCTCCGGAAAATAATTTATCATTACTTACTCGGAACTGGACAAAGGGTTATCAATATGCCCTGCACGTTTTCAGATACTGTACACTGGTCATCCAATATATGTATTGAAAAATAATGCAACCTGTAGTTGAGCTACAATTCAAAATTATATTATTTTAACAATATAATAGGAAAAAGAACGTCTGGGTTGTATTCAACGAGAAGGGTGCCCGACTTTGCCTGGGTTTACAGTAACCACCAATGAAATAAAAAAATAATTGTTTAAATTTCCCGGCCATTTTACGTTTACACGATGACACGCGATAAACGCAAACGTTAAATGTGAAGTAACTAATTTTTCACGCGCTATACTC
>JAQGBY010006434.1:0-13123 GCA_034698785.1 Mycogona germanica
CACCTCAACTTCTCGTACTCCTGGAAGGTGCTCACTACCCGATCCTCGCCTACGAACACTTCGAGGTATGGTCGACATCCGTCCCTGATAAGTAGACATATAATTCTTATCATACAAGGTTGCTACAATTTTTATCCTTTACATTCACTTCACTGGCACGTGATTGGAACATTTAGTAAGTTAATAAAGCGATACCCTTATTTTTTACAACTCAGAAATAACAAAAATAATAAAGAACTAATTTTGTTAACGAATAAAATTCCAGAATGACTATATTGAGAGCAGATAAATGTAAGCACTTGCCTTAGTTTGGTGAAGAGAGGAACCGGATGAATGGTTATCGTCGAAATGATTAGTGTGTGGTGGTGCGGAACCAACGGTCTGTCCACCGACACAATTGCACATATATACTTCAGATACCTGAAAAAGAAACGTGGCGAATGGAGAGTTTAGTTTATTTTGGCATGAGAGCTGCCACACAAGACAACTATTTTGTTGGCAATTACATATCCTTATAGTCTGGCGACAACAAATTTAGTATCTCGACCATGAATCGAATCAACAGTCCAATTATCTATTGGAATATCGCCAAATTCACAAGTAGATCTGCAAAACGAGAAGGCGGTGCAACATTAAGCGTACGACTCTCTCAGCACTGAATTGCGAAGTAATCAAAGGCATTATCAAAATCGCTTTTAACTAAAAGTCTGTCAACTGTAGAGCTTACGAGTGCCTTTGTCAGAAATAAACCTGGGACCGCAAAGCGTAGAATCAGCGCTCCATTTGAGACCTATCAGCTGCCTACCTCTGCTGGGATGAATTGAGTCCCGGTGGGTTGCGTCGAACGGCAAACATCTGCATCGCGTCTTCGGGAGTAGAATACAAGTGGCAGTATACCAGAAAGGAACAGATTAGGGTCGCCGAAGAAGCCTTACCATCCTAAAAGACAAAACAAAGAATTTGATTAGTGAAACTCTTAATTCCCTTCCCCCAATAAAACACAATATAAGCCGCCCACATACCAATGTTGAAGTTCGCTTCTTTGATAAAGTGTTTAACGTTTTTGCTTGACGAAATTTCTATTTTATTTGGACATACTGTGTCTGAAGTCTGAGCACAAGCGTTTGAGGTTTTCCACCTGACCGTTTCCAATTTCAATTTTAACAGATTTGCAAACTCGAGTGGCATAATGGAAGCTTCTTATATGATATCAATTAGCCAAAAAATTAATTCGATAAACACTTACGAGACAGTGAATAATGCACACATTCTGAGGGTTCTCAGACAACCACGCCCCCATGGAGCTGCACAACTTCACCAGGGAACGCAAGGTCGGTGCTCGTCTGGGTTGCCAGTTAGTCTCAACCACCTAACAAGCAAAATTCGAACAATTTCTCAAAAGATTACAACGGTATATAAACGAAATGCTTTATATGACAACATAATAGCTGCTTAAAATAGATTACCCTCAATGCTTACCAACTTTTGCCTTAACGAGACAAATTATATTCGGTGGTAAATTTGTGAAAACATGAACTTACATGTCCGTTGAACTTGGCTGGACTGTACGAGCGACCGGAAATGTTGTACACGTAGTAGTTGTTGCCGTGCCGGGCATCGAGCATCCCCTTCACATCCTCAATGTGATTTCGGTAAGTAGATTCCAAGCCTTCTGCAGGAAATGACATTGCTAGAAAGACACATTACGATTAAAAGACGCATTACGATATCACCCGTGAAAAGAAATTGAAGACTCAGATTTTAACTATATCAGATATACACACCTGCCACTCGGGAGGTTATGTAATTGAAGTCCAAATCAGATCGCGCAATAGACCTGCGGGCAGAAATAAAAACAGCCATGAATTTAAGCATAATCAAAATCATAAACAAAATTCATAAAACAATGTCATCTATGCTATATAGAATATAAACAAATTTGGCAATATAACCTTTAAGTAATTTTTAATTTATTAACCGGATTTTCACCACAAACGTTAACTTTGAAAACTTTCACCGATTATTGGTACTTGGGGTATTTTTTTGGAAAATAATAATCCATTGAGAATAAATTGTCACAAGACCGTCCCAACTGACTTTCCAGATTGACTGCTAAATTTTAAGAAGGGACGTTACACATTTATTGCAAGTGATTTCCAATTTCAGAAGCGCATGGGGTAAAGCTAAAAAGGTGGACCACTCACTGTTGAACCGATTGCATGACCTTGGAAGAGGTGTCTCGCAAATTCTTTAGCAGATTGCCGGCACCTCCCTTCAGCGAGGTGAAGAAGCCGGCGTTGGAACCCATTTGATTTTGCTGGGCCTGCTGATACTGCAGCTGAGCCTGTTGTGCGTTAGCAGGTGGCGGCGGCCGTTGCGGTGGGGTCGGGTGAGGGTGCGAGTTGCCCGCAAAATCTTTCGGTGGCGGAACGGGCGGAGCCGTATGAGCTGCACAAAAGAGAGACCAACAAATCTAAAGTCAACCCTTTAAACATAGAACTTTGCGTTCAAGAGATGAAAATAAATGACATGCGCTCGGCAAGTTTCACACAGAGCCGGACAAAGTTGGGTTAGGGAAGCATGAGGAATTTCGAACTTACTATACAAAATGATTTTAACACAAACGATATTTATTATTTCTCTTAATTTATACAATTTAAAAATATTCTTTTCGTATTAAATGGAATCTTAATTTATCTATATACAAATGAATTGATACCAGTACAAAATCACTAAACTAAATCATTTTTTAAAAACATTATTTCAATTTCGATCATGACTATTTCGATAAAATGTCGTAATTTCCTGCTTCACGTTGATAGGATAATGATGCCATAAAACAAAGGTAACAGTTAAGAAATTATTAATTCATTTGAGGTCGAGTTCATTGGGGATCGTGGAAGAGCTCAAAGACGGTGTCTGCTGCCTGAATGCTGTAATTTGCATTGAGTAGTTCCCCCTCATGTTTTAACATTTTCACCAACCTGGCAAATGTTTCGTCGACATACCTGGACTAGTAGAATTGCTTAACGTGGTTAGATTTGGAAGGCGCAATGGATCGGTCAGCGATATCTGACGCGCCACTCCAATCTCCTCGAGCCGCTCGACGACATCGTTGATTGTCGGCCGATCCTTGGGATTCACTTGCAACATGCCATCTGAAGGTGAAAAAAAGTGAATGTTATTTTTGAAAATAGGACACGACATTCTGTCAAACACTACATAAGAAAAATGTTATTTTCGTATAGAGGCACTAGACATGTCAATCCAATAAATTCAAACGGGATTAGAATTTTTAAAAATTGTTTTGCGCACCGCCCTGACGCAAACGACTGGATCTTAAAAGCCGGTGTATTAATTTTCATGTGACGCGAACAACTTACGGATGAGATCGTGGAAGAGCTCAAAGACGGTGTCCGCAGCCGGAATGCTGTAATTTGCATTGAGTATTCGTAGTTTGGCGGAGTCCTCAAAAGGGTGCTCATTGAAGCAAATGGCAAAAAGCAAACATCCTAACGCCTGTAAATGTCACAAAAATGAGTTTGAAACATTAAAAAGAAAATCGCTAATCGCAATTAGGTGATTGAGCTAAATTAATTGAGCTAAGTTGCGTATGTAATCATTAGTCCCAACCATAATTTTAAAGTTAATAAACTTAACTTTAAAGTTTTCACGACCCCCTGCTTACAGTCACAACAGAATAAATTTGAACAAAAAAGTCAGTACAGGTAAGAAATACTTGCCCATATATCCACTGCTTCGTTGACAGGATAATTGTTGTAGGTGTCGAGCATTTCTGGGGCACGGTACATTGGGGTTGTGATCTTGGCTATCTGGAGGATTCACACGGGAAAATCCCAATCAGTATTTTGCAAGCACAATCAATTTCGCACGGTGTCAAAATAGAAGAAATCGTGAATATCTCATTCGTACTTCTTCTTCCAGTAGACATCGCTGAATGGCAGTCCAACTAGGATCGGGGAAGTGAGTTTTAGTGGTGGCGCTGCCGAAGTCACACAACTTGATATGGCCAGAGGTGCTCAAAAGAAGGTTTTCCACCTGTGCGACAAATACAATAACAAATTAACAAGATTTTAACTAAAACACATCGAATTCACGTTAAAAATTCTTTGATTGAAGGTGGAAGGTGGCTCAAAAGAATCTGTAAAAATGGCATCGGCTGAGAAACAATTTTCCACGAAAATTAATTTAAATTTATTATTTTTATTTCTCTTTAGTTTAATGCCGTGCATAATCAATCACCGAATCAACTCCTAACATTAACTACCCCATTTATTTGGTCATTTACAAAATGTCGAGGATAAATTTAAATATGATCATTGCTCTTCTTCAAAATGGAATTCTCCTGAATGGGCAGCTGACAAAGTTGATGGAAAACCGGCCATATTAAAAAATTGAATTAGGACCTTTAAGTCACGATGAATGATAGGCGGTTGCTGCGAGTGCATGTGCTGGACAGCTTTACATGTTTGATAGAACACCTGTGCCACCAATTCGAAAGTAATGGATTGCCGTTGGTTGCGTATTACGTCAATCAGTGGGCCTCCTTCATTGTAAAAAAGGAATAAGACACTTGAGTTAGTTACAGGTAGGGAAAGAAAATTTTGACAGTTCACATATGTCGACTTGAAACATCTCGTAAAACTATTCGTTAAAAAGGCGTTGCTAACCTGTGCACAATTCGGTTAAAATTAGGTATTCAGTTTTCCCATGAGATCCTTCATCTTTTCCGGAACAGGCACTGTAAAACTTAATAACGTGTGGATGGTCTCCCAATTTTTTCTGGAAACATTTCGTTAAGAAACAACTGTATTTTCAATGCATGAATTATTGCGATTTGCTTGCAGTGAGTGCTACTGAAGTTGAACGAATGTTGGCAAAAATGTAAATAACATTATTTCAAAGGTTCCGGTCTGTTCGAAACTCTGTATTTTTTGCAATTACCAGTTCAATTTAAAATAATAGTAAAATATTATTTAACAGACGAGTCCGCCACTCGTGTTCTTCTCTTTTGTTCGGTCTGTTGCGAAGTTCATGTTTCTCGATTAAAATTCACACAGACGTTCTAACAAAGATCTTTCTCATTATTTCAAAGACTCAATGGTTCTATTAAGCTGAACGATTTTACCGAAGCGTCAAGTGTAAAGGATACCAGGAATGAAATTTCCAAACATATTCCCCTTTTGGTCTCTTCATCGGCAGCAATAAGGCGCTACAAACAAGAAATAAAAATAATTTTGTTACACTAAATTAACAATGCAAAAAATGACAAAAAATATTGTAACGAAATAATAAATGAAAGAAACAAAATTATGATAACCTTCAAAGCGTATTCCCGTCCTGAATTTATATCTTGCGCCACGAACACAAAAGCAAATCCACCTGTAAAATACATTTAAAATACAGGTTCAAATTTCGATACATTTTCAGCGAATCCAAATGGGAAAAGCATTTGTGCAACTACACACGATTGCATATATATTTGCTACTTCACATGCATTTTCAACTGTGTTTTGACAAATCGACGTTGTGGTTCAGCGGAAAATAACTGGAGTACATGTCGATGCACCATTTAAAAAATAAAACAATGATTTTGATACAGCAGTAATATGGCAGATATAATGAATTAAACGTTAGACCCAAAATGAGATTAAACGTTGACACTAATTTGAAATTGTGGCAGCAGTCCTCTAGAAACCTTTCCCGTGTGCAGCTTTTAAATATATACCTGTTCAGCACGAAACAATTATATATTTTAGTGTACTGTATAGTACACTACCAGAACAGTGTACATGTAATCGTTTACATTATCATCAGAACGCCAGTAACTAAGCACAACTTCATATGAACTAGCTAGCTATACGGATCATCAGTGAATAATTACCGAAGCCGGTTTTGATTGCCGTCCATTCGATTCGAAAACAGCTTGAACACGATTACTACCCCAATCGACATGCCTTTCAAAACCGCATGCTGCAAACAAGTTCAATGAAGTTATCTCTATATATATTACGCAACACGCAGAGGTTCAATCGCTAATAATCGATTGGCCTACGTGAGGTTTTCAGGATCTCGGGATCCCCTTGCCGAATGGAACAGACCATTTGTCATAACCATTTGTCCAGTGACCTAGTGGCCAAGATTTAACTACGGGTGTCCCACAGCACATTTTACGTGAAAGCACTAAGTCCGAAATCGACTTCGAGTTGGTCACAATCTGGCTTCCGATGTGTCAGATCGCAGGTCAGACTTAAGGGCAAGTTCAAATTACATGTACGCAGGGTCGAAATACAGTATGTTCGAGCATTTGGTTCGATTCATTTTAACTAGGACAACGGTAAGCCAACATGATTGCGGCGAAATAGTCGCGAGACCCATATGTAACGCGTGAAACAACTCAGCCCTAGGCCCGGACATCTTGTTAGGGCCGAGGTCCTTGCCTAGTGCACCGCAATGACGCAATGCTCGTAGGCCTAGGCCTAAGTGGAGTATCGATATTAGACCCGCGGCTTCAAAAATTAGGCTTTATATATTAGACCCTAGGGCCACGTCGGGTTTCGAGTGTAAATGTTGGTTGATCTGTGACCAGGTCAATTTACCTTCGGCAATGACCTTCTTGACCCTGAATTTGGCCGTGCCCAACTCGACAAACTGTCCGACAAAATCATTTTCCACTTCACGGGTTGCGGTTGAACTGAAGTAGCCCAGTGCGGATCTGAACAGGTCGGTCATAGTCGCTGGCTGTTACGACGGGGAACTCGATTTGACGCTGTCCCTGCTGCTAAGCCCGGCTCAGCCGATCATTCCATAGCCAACCGCACCGATTTTTGATTAGTCTCTGATCGAGTTAATCCATAATTTCTCCGGAAAATCTGGTTGAAATTGACTGAGAAATGTCGCAAAAATCCACCTCTTTTTTTTTGGTCGGGTCAATACAAAACGACTCGATAGTTAGCAATATGGGTGGAGTATCGAAGATATCGATTCACGCGGCACTATCGGTATCGAACATTGGATATCGAACATCGCACAAGTTGGCGCCTTTTTTTGAAAATGCATTTAACTGGAACTTGCACTTCACCGCCAAAAAAAGCAAACAGATTTTGTATTGTTTCTCATATTTGTGACTAATTCACAACATAGAATATCACCGAAAGAGGGTGATTTTTGCATCACGATTGATAAATGAAATATTTGGAACCTTGCAGTACAGAAAAAAAATAGGCGTATGTCTCGACGTTCACCACAAAGAAAAACAATTTTTGAGGCGCAATCTCTGTGCAACCCAGACAAAATATTTACCTATAACATACTCTGTATTTATAATGAAGTGGTAATCGATTGAATAATGTACGTAAGTTAACATATTTATTTTATTTGGAGAAAAACACAATGTGTAATCATTAATTAGATAAAAAATATGCTAAGCTAAAGTTTCATTAACGCCACATTTACATAATGCCTGTCTTCGAGACGGGCTTGCCGTAATGTAAATTTTTATTAACCAAAAGTCGATTCCAGAAGATAAATTCACGATTTTAATTGTTACCCTTAGAAACCCTTAGAAAACAATTTTTTATTAAAATATTTCAAATTCAAAGACGTTTGACATTTGGCCCTCCGTTTTCCTGCCAATAAGCATTGACTGACGTCATCCTCAACTCCTAACTCGACTGTACAAAGTGTTGTTGGCTCTGGTAAAAAAAGAGGACATTGGTTACGCCAACACGCAAGAGTTACGCGCCAGACATAATAAAATTGAAATAGGTTACAGCAACGCACCAGTAAGCTCACCCACCAACAATATAGATCTCCATTAAAAGTGTAAACTGTGTGTGGACTGACTTGTGGACTCGTCGTGGGCGTGTCGCGAAAGTGAGTGCTGAGGGTAGGCTAAAAAAAAAAAAAAACGAGAGATAAACATCGAGCGAGATCAACAGCCGCGGTCGTCCTGTTCAATGGACGCTATCAAGGGCATGAACCTGGCCCAGGCCCGGCAATCCACTTTCCCCCGACCTTATTAGTATTGCGACAAAAATTATTCACAATTTCAAATATTATGCCCTGCTGCGTACCACGACCACGACATGAATGCTTACATTTCGGGGACATGGTGACATGATGTCGATAGATTATAATCAAAAATGGTTCGTGGGGAAGCAGGAGGAGGAGGAGGAGGTGGGGCGGACTGATAATGGATGGTGTGCAACGGTCCGCGAAAAGGGGGCCACACTAGATCCTTGGCATTGCGGGGCCGCGAGGCACGAATTGGCAACATCCTATTATCTAATCACGATTTATTCCATAGATTGCATTCCTTGACTATTCCATACCAGACTGTAGCCATTCTCTTATAGACGTGAAGATCGCTAAAAAATTGATAAGGCGATATTAAAGGCGATATTAGGTGTTGAAGAGGGTTGAACCGCTTCAAATTGCTCCAATTTGAATGTGACATTACGCATTAAATTAACCACGCTCTGATGAGCATAAACTGTTCAACCAGTTTTAAAATAAAATACAAAGTCGACCATGTAATTTAATCGCGATAAAATTCTAAAATGTCCATGACCACAATTGACGTCTGGTTTCGCCCCGGGCTCGTTTTCTAAACATAGAACTGGTGCTGTGAATTCCCAAATTGTTATTCAACAGGAAATGATTTCTTACTTATTTTTATTTTTCATATTTTTTCGCGTCCAGTGTCAGAGTCAAAACCAGTCAAAAAAAAAAAAAGACGTCATCTGCGCATGCGCAGAAAACAGATTTGGGGGAATTGGGGATTGTGCGCATGCGCAGATGACGTAATTTGATTTTGAGAATCACATTTGAAAGACCAAAATGTGGTCCCTGAATCCGTCACACCTGTTTGGTTGACATTTAAAAATTTAATTTATTTTTTAATTACTCAATCTCAAAAGTCAGTTTTGAACAAGAATCCTGATAGAATTGTTATGAGAATTACGCTACTGAAATCGGTTATTATGTTTTGTGCTCTGGTCAACCCCTTCTCTTCCACGATTGATTTATTGTCCGCCTCAGCCGCAAAAGAAGGTGTAATGCGGGCAAGGAGAGTATCACTATAGGAGGAGCTTTTGAACGTAGAAGAAAGGAAGACCCTTCTTGGTGCAACACTGAGATGCCTTTCATAACACGGCTGCCCAATGCTGGATATTTAAAAACAAATTCCAATCAACTGTAGTCAACTGCACTACAACCACACCTTTCCCCCAAACTAGTCGTTTGAACCCCGCCATAAGCCCCATATCCATGTAATTAATTGAATCGTTGAATTTCGATAGCTAGGTAATTGAATTTTAGAAAATATTCAATCGGACAGCTTGTTGATTGTCTAATATTCTATCGATATTATCGCCCAACTTCCTTTTTCTAAAGTTCACTTCAATGAAAACGAGCGAAAACTATTCGAATTTTCAAATTACAAATGGTAAAACATTGTCATTAAGCAATTAAACAATTTAAATGCAATATCCTACAGACTAGAAATTGATGGACTGATTTAAAATAGCCCGTGTAATTACCGTGTAGTCGCCGTGTAATCGACACTTTCAACAAACAATAGGGGGAAACATTTGTCAGAAATTATTAATTAATTATTAAGTCAACCCTTATTTTTTAATATCGCTGAAGAAAAGCCTTTTTTTGGTATTTTAATTTCGTCATTTCTCAGGCTGCGGCAACTAGTCGGAAAATAAAAATAATAAATTGAAAGGAAAACAGAATGTTGATACGACTATTGTTCCATATATAATATAATAGACTGTACCACTTTTTATGATACTATTTTTCGCCTAACTACTGAAAACGATCATACGTCGATGACTAGCTCCGAGTGACCGACCTTGCCCCCTAACCGACGACCGGAAATTCCAGTCCGCACACTCAGTGAATCCCCTATTAAATATAGGCGTGGTCATGTTGATGTATGGTGGCGGATGACATTTACAAAAAGGCCATAGATGACGTTATTGGCGTGCCAATACGGTTCGATCAGGTGCCAACAGTCGTTGCGTGACAATTGTCGCATTCACTGTTTATATACAACATTCTCCTCACTCCATCCTCCACCCACCCAAGGTGAGAGTATCGTCCGATTACCAGAGTAGGGGGGGGGTGGGGGCGGGAAGAGGACGCTTCCTGCAAAACCAGGTACATCATCATCATCGTCATCATCAGCCGGTGACATCAGCGCAAATACACGCAATCAGCGATTGTCATGTCGGACTAATTGTCGCATCACGCCAAGAAGAATCGAGTCCGGCGCCATCCATAATAAGCAGGAAGTGAGACCGGGAAATGATTAATCAGAAAAACAGATAGGACGATATTCATCATCCTCGTTTAATCAGTTTCGATACGATCGAGCGATCAACCCAAAGAGGTGGGGCTGGGGGCGACATACGGAAACCGGAAATAAAAACAAAAATATCACTAATAACTTAAACCAATCACTAAAAGCTAAATACTAAGCGTAAAAAATTGTAGGATTTAAAAAAAATGTACAATTACTTTAATTTTACTTTAGGTTTCAATAATGTCGTATTTTACATTTGTAATTAATTATTCTTTACCAAATCAGTCTCCTATTGCCGTTGAAAATTGAGGATGGACATATTGTTGACGTTGAAACGTTAAACTCAAATCACTTGTTTCTACTCCTTTATTATTGGGTACATGAATGAATAGTTTCATTAAAAATAAAATAATAATTTGAAATAATTACATGGAATTTAAAAACAACGTCACATATTTATGGGCTTTTAATGCCTTTCATATAAAATATTTTTCATTAAATGTGAAAAGTTATGAACGAAAGTGCAAGTTTGACTTTTTATTGTTAGTGTCAAAACTAGAATAAAATCACAATCGTCTTCATATTACAATTGAAATGAAACAACCGAAAACGTATCAGATTTTAAATACGGGCCGCAGTTTTGAGGAACCCGCCTCCAGAACCTCAAAAGCATGAATTGAATACGGTTCGCTCTGACCTTGTTCTTGTCACATTTGACAGACATTTACTGGGATATTATCCAGACCTGCGTTGAACATTAAAGAAAATGTCATTCTGTGCATGTTTCATTGGCAACTGCGCTCAACACTCGAATCGTATCCCCCATCTGTCAATAGAAGTTGGGCGTAGTTAAATTTAATTGAAAAGATATCCTATAATCAGAGAGCATCACAACTAATAAACTCATTTTCTACACAACGATTAATTTTTTCCAGTCAAATTAATTCCAGTTATGTGTGAGACGCAGCAGCCTGATTTTGCTAAAAGTTAATAATTGTAAAAATAATGAAATGTGGTGTACATTCGAAATATTAGCGGGAATAAATGAGTGGAAAGGTTGCACCGAACGGTCCCTAGATAGCGCCACATACACCAGCTGTGTCACATTGTGTCTGCCGGCTTCAAAATAATGGCGCCGTTTTTGAATGTGCGAAAAATGCAAACATCGTACATTCGCCAAGGAACTGTCATCGGATTTGGTTAAAACAAAACGAAATAAAAATTGCTAAAAATATTAGAATAGTCGCAAATCAAAATTCAGACATGCAAATTCAATTATCAGGCATTGTTCGATTATTACGCTCGTATTTTCGCAGCGCAACCAGATACCAGAACCAGAACAATAAAATATATCCGAATAATCAATATTCGGAATTGAACAAATAGTAATTTATTAAAAATGTGCGTAAATTCATCAAAGATGACAAAATATATTAAAATCGTGCAGAAAATATCAATGCGCAGGCATAATATGGCGAAATTCGTGAATTCTTTATTAAAGTTTCTTTTAAATTAATTTTGGGCAACCCAATTGGCATCACATCATTTCTAAAATGTAGTGATGTCCAGTTCTGTCAATAAAAATATGTCTGTCATAACGACAACCTTCGCCCGGCATTATCTTTATTTTCAGAAACAGATCCGTAAGAACGACAACAGCATTTCTATGCTGGTTTATCATTTTCATTAAATTTTATTGTCTTCCTTGAAACGCAATATAAGCAGTGACACGACATCTTAATAAAAAGCAATGCTGCCGAATCCCATGCGGCGCTCTTTCTTCGGCAGTAGGCGGCCTTGGATGGCAAAAAAACGAACTAATATTAGTTGTGACGAATTCTTTTTTGAGGTCAATGGCAAGTGGTTGAGTTTTTCTACAAGCGAGTCGTTAGAGTTTTGCTACCATCATAGCAAAACGGTTACATTCTTTTGTGCGTGTCTATCTTTAAACGTCAAAGGCCTCTAGTACACAATTGAGGGAAGGGCGTTTCGTTTTCTTTGGGTTTGCCGTCACTCGGTGTAACCGATTCCGTCTCGAACGAATCCTAATTGATGGACGCGCTCCTCCTATCTATCTTGATTCATTTCCAAGCTGAGAGGGGGAAAAAACCGGATAGCATTGGAATAATTTATTAATGGTTTAGTATCAGAAAGACTGTTGATCTCGAGACTTTTTTTTAAATATTATTTCGGAAAAATAGCCCTTGAAATAAATTTGACGTTTCACTATGTAACAAGAAAATAAGAAAATATATAATTACGACGACGAACAAAGTACATAAACTACTCCCTTCTCGCTATCGCTGGATGGTGTTTTTCTCAACTGTTATCTCTTTAGGCAACTGCACCCTGAATACCCCTCCAACATCATTTCAAATTTCTCAGCTATATTCATCCGAAGGTCATCAGCGTCAGAATCAAGAGACGGTCACATATTACGAGGAAAACGGCAGCTTGTATAAAAATCTTGAAGATATCATTTTTTTTCAGAAGCTATAACATTGTTTGAATTTACCGACTATTTTACGTTTACGCGATAACACGATAAACGCACACGATATCCCGATTTTCGTTTACATTTCAAAATTCAAATTTTCACGTGCATAATAACGTCATGCAGTGGTGCCTCAACATGTTTTCTTTTATATTTAAAAATTTGGATTTTCAATCGTTTGTCAATTGTTATATTAAATTGAAAAATAATTATTTTAAAAATATCTATTTGATTATTTTATGTTTTTTAATATTGTTATTGTTATTTTATTTTTATATTGAAAATATTATTTC
>JAQGBY010006435.1:0-13119 GCA_034698785.1 Mycogona germanica
AATTTCGCTCGCTCGACTGCTCGTATCTCAAATAGCTCGTATGTTGGGGCACTCGTATGTCGAGGTACCACTGTAATTCTGTTTTGTGCGCATGCGCAGATCACGTAATTTGATTTTGAGAATCAAATTTGAAAGACGAAAATGTACCTCCAGGATACGATCATTCAAACGGCCATTGAAAATTTTAATTACATTATAAGTCTCACATTCAGATTGTAAGGCAAATTGAGAAAAATAATATTTCATCACATATGCCAAAAGATAAATTAAGAGGTGAAGTATCAATAAAAAAACTAATTAAAATTTAATGAGAATTATCCTATACGTGGTGGATCTTGAGAGATTACCGGTCGGCGTTTAAATATTTGAAAATGAAAACATATTCAACACGTTCACTCCAATTCTTATCTTAAAGACCTCCGCCGGAGGGAGATAAGACGTTGTCATTAGGGCTTTACGATACAGTTTGCTCTTCTATACATTCAAGTGTAGAAGTGTTTCAAGACTGCATCCCAACTCGCTGATTGGAAGAGCTGCAAAGCCCCGTATGGTAATGTTTCCAGGGGTCGGGTGGCAACTGTCCAATCTCAGTTCCAGTACCACGCTAGGAAGGTGTCAGGGGGGGAGGGAATATCAAGCCCAGGGTTCCAATCTATCCCCCTGAACAAGGCCGCGTTCCTGTTGACATTTCTTCCACTCAGACACGAGAGCGCTTTGCAGAAACGAGAAACGATAAAAACCGGAAGAACTCCGCCGGGACACCACATCACAGGCATGAGAGAGGGGGAAAAGCAGAGATAGGTAGACGGTGCGGGCCGGATTTCTAGGGCAGAATCAAAATTATGGATTTTCATACAATCTTACAAGAAAATTATTATCCCGAAAACCCGACACAAAAACGCCAAACAAAGTAATAAATACAGGAAAAACTCAAATTGTTCGAGTTGGACGCGGCCGAAATGTGCACGTTTTCAGAATTTTCACTTTAGTTCGGTGGAGGCGGTGACGATTTAGAAATAAAATTGATTTACCACATTCAAAATTCGGATACGTTCAAAGGACAGAAACGGATGAGACCTAAAGATCCGGTTCGGCCAAGGAGCTACGTATATCCAGTACGGATGGCTAGATTTTCCGAATCACTCAAAAATAGGATGGAGAAGCGAGACAAAGAACAAAAGATGGAGTCGTAGCGGCATGGAGAGAGAGATCCGACTAACCGAACGACGACTCTGGATCCCCACGTCCACCGCACCCACAAGCGACACGCTGTGGATCGCGTCCAGCAATAAAGTCTGGTACTTGGTGGACAATTCAAGCTCGACGGCACCGATGTCCGGAAATGCCAGGCGCCCCCCTACTCCCCTCAAAATCGGTGTCGGTTCAGTTGTTGAAGAGGCTCAAGCATACGATTGCTCTCACGCAAACTATCAGGATGCGCGTTCAGACATTCAACCGCGATGAAATATTTGTTTTGCTGTTCAAACGTACCACCTCTTGAAACGCAAATATTGGTCGTGTTTCGAAAGTTAAATAGACAGGAGATCCACTCGGAAAAACAAAAACACTTGAGGGAATGGATACAGAACTAGTCGCTAACAAACAAAAATACATGTACTCGCTTTTGTACAAGCGTACTTCTTATACGGGTTAACTGATTACGTTGAACCCATTTGGGGGCCTTACGATATTTTGTGGGTAGTGATACCAGACCTGGATCGTTGAAAGAATCACCGCGCGACATAAATACAGAACTCTCTGTATGGATGACAGACGCGATCAAAGCGGTATAAATTAAACGAGGACGCGGCATGAGTGTGATAACTAAGCGCCACTAGCTGCGACTATTACAACCTGCCATTAATGGTCAGAGGACGAAGTCCTGTTGTTTATGTTGTCAGTTCAATTGCAGTCGAAGCTTTTTTTGGTTTTATTTGAATTTCTCGCTGAAAAAGGTCGTCATCTTTCTTATCGATAAAAATGACGCGCGACACAAAACACGAGAGCCCATTTGATCGAACGCAGCAACCAATAAGTAAATGCGAGTGGGCTGATAAAAAGGCTGAAAATACTCCCCCTAATATTCCTTAGTGATGGTGATGGCGTCTACTTGGCACGAAAGAATATTAGCAAGGCGGTCGCCGACAAACCGAATGTTTCGATCGGTCTTCCGCCGTCGAGAGAAATCCAATTTGAATTCCCATTTAACCTGTTCCGTCTTCGAGAGGTGGTTGGTGGGGCGGGCCGTTTGGGGTCCAACACGGGGCGTCGACTCCAAGAGAGTGTAAAGTGGATAGACACTGAATACACTGCCACTGGTGTTGTGCACTGGAGTGGTGTTGCGTGAAACCGGTACTGTCTACCGTGGCTAATTATAAATATTAATGTTCCACGGGAGATGTGGATGTGGTAAATTTGTTGGATGTGACTCGTCATCATCATCATCATCATAGTTGTATCGTCAGTACCCACGTTTTTCTAGTTTAGTTAATTCATTTTTAAGAAGGTAAGAAGAGTTATCGCCAACTGTTGTTCGTCTTTTCTCGTCCTGCACTGTCCCGGGCACAACTTGCATTTTATTTTACATGACGGTATTTTTGGAGTGAAATGTGCGGGGATTTGGAATCTAGCAATTCTGAAAAGCTCGTATTTTGGTTGGTTTCAAGTCGATGTCGCCCTCACCCTCCCCCTCCCACCAAGTCCAATTTCCTATTTCTCTTTGAACTTTCCGCCAGAGTGCGCTGCAATCCCGCTCGCTGGCGCGAAGCGAAATCGAAAATTCCTGGAACGCATCCAAGTATTTTTTGAAGGGCACTCGGAGGTACAAGCGGGCTCTCGGGCCAATGCCACATTTGTAACACAGCAGCATCACAATCATCATCATCATCATCAGTCGCTCAAACAGGAGCATCCGAAACTTGCTTGTTCAAAGCCAGAGTGATGGGAGTGGAGAAGGAGGACGAGGAGGTGGAGAAAACGGCAGTGACCCGCGACACCACTGCTTGAGGAGACCCGGCGGCATCCCACCGTAATGGGTCGCGTACATACTGACGGGTTGACCCATCGAGCGGGTCACGATTGACAAGAGTCACATGGGGGGGGGGCATTATTGGCAGCGTCTTGTACGAGTTCAACGACGCCGCCGACCCGAGAAAATATCGAACGAGTTAAGGCGGAACCCCCCCCACCAAATTTCCGTTCGCACGCGATATCTCGATCTGGATCGCGGTGGGTTGCGTCAAATCATTAACATTTTAATAATGGGATCCGATGTAAACGTGTCCAAAGACCACATGAGCAATGTTCTCACGAATATGGCAACAGGAACAATGCTACAAAGTCAAGCCATTTTGTCGTATCCGCGCGTTTTTCTAGCCCCCGAATTAAAAAACAAATAAACTTAAACCAGCGGCAATTGTTTGCAACTGATGTGCACTTCGATGGTTTTGAAACAAATTTTGCCTGAGAAAAATGTTACATCGGTTCAACTCACGAGGAAAAATGTGCAATGCCCCAAAACAGAATCTTAGCTCAGTTACCATCCCACAGCTGCGACAAAATAAATTTGCAATTTGAAAACGAATCACAAAAAACGCCCCTACATAGTCTGAAAAATAATTATACAAAATTAAGTCTTTTCTCCAATCGCCGTATATTTTGCTTTGCATTTTCATCCTGTTGTACAGTGTGTTATTGGTGCTTAGATGGGCGTGCGGGTAACTCAAAGAGGAGCAAATAACATACATCGGTTGGCAAAAATGACAGGTTGGTAACGAGAAAATTGATGCTATTAAAATGATTGCCACGAGTGCAGTAGGCCTACGTGATCCGTACGCGAGGCCATCTATCTTGGGAATGTCAATCATGTGGATGGACCTGATGGCGGCACACACTAGGAAAAAACCGTAAGTATAGCGCCGGTTGTTAATGTGCGGCTGATAGGACGACACCTTAGCCGAACATAAAGTAGCCTATTTTTATTGCCTTTCCAAGTGGCTGCATGAGTACGAATTGGAATTTTGGCCCAGAGGACGAGGTTCGATCGCGAGTGAAGTTTTGGTCCATAGGACACAAATAAAAATTGGAGTTATGCTCCGAATGAAGTTAGGATTTTTATTTGAAATGCCTTTAATAAAATTGAAGGAATTATGAAATTAAAAATTTATATTTTGGTTTCAATGACACTGGTTTTACTTTGTACATATTTTTTTGTATTAAACAAAAATATTCAATGTGTTATTACGGAAACCACTAAGTATTACTTTCAAACGAAGTTGGGAAAGTGAAAGAGAAATTTGTCCTATATAATTTATAAAAGGTGTTAATAATTTTGCCGGCATTTCATCTGCCAAACACATGAAGATACAGAAATTGGTAAGGCACCAAAATGACAGATTCGGTTAGCGCTAATGACACGGATAGCGACGGGGTGTTGGGTGTGGAGGAGTAAAGTGGCCACCCACACTGAGGTAGCCGAACCCAAAGCGTAGATCAGCAGGCGGTCGCCATATTTAGCACGAGGCACGCGCGACAGCAGTCACCTTGACATTGGCGGCAGTGTGGGGGGTAAGGGGTGGGCAGGGCTAAGTAAGTTATTGGCTAGCTTTGGAGCGATCTTGCCGGAATAACCACACCACCACCACCACCCTCATCCCCCAGTGTGCGGCATTCTAAAAGCGCGAATGGTTAGCGAAATTGGCTAAATTCCCGGCCGGGCGTGATCTACCCTAGTACGGCACATAGCACGTAGGAAATTGCCAGCAAACATCAATTGCTACTGCTAGCAGAACTATAGGAGGGCGGGCGACATGCACCAATGGAATTTCATTTTCAACTTGCGTTGGGCGGTGGCACGTCCTCTCGGACCACCGTGATTACCACCGACACCGAATTTTTATTTTGACAAAATATAAAAACCGTCCGATAAAAACGTGTTGGCGAGCGCACAACTTTGACAATCTACATTTTGCAGTAGAATTTCGAAAAATAAACAACACTATTTAATTAAACTATAAAAAAAACTGTTGTTAATATTTCAGAAATAGGATGGGCAAGCCTGGCCCAACAAACACAACTAGTCACGAGCCACCATGTTCGACAATGCCCCCTCCCCCCATATTTCCCCCAAATTAACTTATAATACAATTTATTCTGCCAAATCGTGCAGAAACTGTCGCACTAACACGAATAAACGTGAAATAACCCAATAACCTGATCTACAACCACAGTACTGATTCACTTTGAACAAAAAATAAAATAAACGACATGTGGTAGTTGGTTTAATCAGCGAGGAAGACAAATAAAAAAAGTCGAGTAAAGGTTAGCGCACATTGCAGGCTCAGCGGTGCTAGGCCGATTTTTTATGTACGTTAAGTACCGATAAGTTAGGCAGAGAAGACACCGCACCCATTAAAACACGACTGTGACATTAACCGCTCGTGGCCAGTACTTTTCCAATATAGTGTATTAATAACATGTTGCAGTTGAAACGCATTCTTTTTTCCATCCTAACTGTGTTGTCGACCACAACTAGTAAGTGGGACAGAGTCTGGAGTTCATATTTCTAATTGGTTAATTATCTCATAAATTAAACATTAGACTTTGCCACAGAGGGCCTTTAAAGCATCTTAAACGATACGGGATACCCACAGAGAATAAAAGTAAAACTCTTTCTTGGAAGATAAATTTTCTCGACAGAGCCAACGGCGTCAGCCAGAACGTAAACGTGTAATGCGAGACATTATAAATTCAATCGTTGCGGTTAGCCTACGGATATCTTTTTTCAGAGAGTTGTTAATTGTCACTAATTATAACGGTTTAATGGTTAAAATCGCCAAAGTCTAAAGCCGAAGTCTAAAGTCGAAGAACATTGAGGATTTTAGGAAACTCAACAATCTATGTTTGCGACACGATGCAAATTTTCTCTCGCAAACCATTCAGGCGCTATTTCCAGGAATGTCCTGAACTATCATCGAAAAACTTTTCCTGGTTTATTCAATGGTCCCCGACTTGTAATCTCATGCCGGAAAACTGCCGGAAAAAATTCGTCTCTATTTCAATTTGATTCACCAAAAAATAACTTCCAAATAAGCCGTGGATCTCAGGAAGATAAAATTCCGGCTTATACAAGCTGCTTATAAGAGGAATCTGAAAGACGCTCGAAAGTGGTGAAGGGAAATCCTGCGCATTTGTTTGGCGGCGCCACCGGTCGACCTTGAAGGGTGACCTCTGCGCCACATTGAGACAGTGGACCCACATTATATTCACATTCAACATGTAACAACGTAAACAAGGAGGCCCGAATCGGGGCAAAATGCCAGACACGCGTGCACATGTAATATATATTCGTCGTATAAAAATATACACATGTGCTTGCACAGTGCAGTGCGTAGTAGGCCTACCGTTGAGTGCATGAAAATTGTGTACAGTGAAGGGCGATGCACAAATTGAGGAACAGAGGCCTGTCGGATAGTTTGTGTTTTAGATATTCTGTAAAAACGTCCAACGATTAGAGAGTATATGTTTAGTATCCGCCAACAGCCAAACATTTAACCAAAATAACTTTGAAGTAACACCTGCTAATTGGATGGCAAACTCGGTTTAAAAGAAATACTATATTGCCCAATTGCTTTGGTCAACTCCACCACCAACACAACACAAATTGTGCTCATATTTAAAAATGGCAAATTTTTAAGAAATATATTTTTTTTAGAAGTTTCTTATCTTTCTAAGTATTTAGGTTCATTGACTGAGCAATTCCTTAATTTGTTTTAAATTGCAGATCATTTTTCTAAACAGCAGGGTTCATTCAACGACTGGATTCGATCAAATCAAATACTGGTACATTTAACTTTATCAAAAATCTCTATTATTAGCCTACGACACGACAAAGATATTAATTTTCAGGGGTTACATTCGAAACCAGCGCGAGTTTTAAGGAGACAAAAATTAAATAATTAATCCTAACTGATCGGCTTCGCAATTGACGTGAAAACACTGGAAAATAGTTTTAAGAATTTCATATTCTGATTCAATTTAAACAGTTCTGTTGAACCCGAACGAAGTTGTCTATATAAGGCAATATGGAGTTGCCAAAGTGAGACTAGAAGGAAGAGGGTCCAGGGTAGTTCAACCGAGGGCACTTTTAGCCACATCCTGGTGAATTTCACGAATCCTTAAAAAAGATAGAATGCCACGACTAGCGCAGTACTCTGTAGTTTATTTCTCCCCACATTCCAGCCTTGAATACAATCGTTGCTCCCAGGAAAATAGAAAAATTTTGGCAAGCCCAGTAACATGTACCGAAGCATTTTCTTTTTCTTTTTTCTTACTCCTAGGCTCGCACGCTGCATGGTGAAAAGGGAAACACGATGAACAACAAAGCAAAAATAGAATTGACCTACCTAGTCGTGAGTGAAAAACAAAAATGTAACCCGACATTACGATTGTGAGAATTTTTGTGAAAACATCCAAACCAACAAAATGGGTGGGTCGAAAAAAATATCGTTTTCTTTTGGTACAAAGACGATGACATTTAATTTGAATCGAAAGGCATTTGAGAAAGGGAGTGAGGCGCGTTTAGCCAAGAGTGTCTATTTGTGTTGGTGACAACATTTTTATGCCGATTTTTTGCTTTCGGTATTTGCGGTCCCATAAAAATATTTCTGACAGCAAGTGGTTCGTTCGACCATGTCCCGTCGACGTAAGCCCTAATTTATACGGAACGCTGCTGCGCAATCAAAAAAGGCGGCTGGTTCATTTGAATTTACTCGGAGGATGGCGGGGACGGGTTGGGCACAAGGTTTAGAACATGAGCTATTTTGGTACCAGTGTTGACTGTCGCCTTTATATTTATATTTTAAAAAAAGTCGAGCGCAGACAGTGCTGCACCCAACGGTAGCCCCTTACCCCAAACGACCTCACCCACTCCAGCCAATTGGCAAATTAACAACCGACCCACGGCACGGCTAACCTTGTACAGTCGTATCCATGCGCCATAACAGAACGATGCTATCTTTATTGTGATGAGATATTCGGCAGACCGTTGCCGGGGCACGTCCGCCATTCGGGGCGGGCGTTTTTGCGGCCTCCATAACTTGTAACTTGTCCATCGATTGAACAATTTTGATTTTAATTCTCGCCGCTGGTGGCATTTTTGCATAAGTGGTCATGGGGTAGTACTATTGGACTTGACACGCCGGAAAAAGTTATAGGCGATATCGTCTAGATAAACAATAACAAGCTGCCAAAAAATGAAATAATAATCCTTATGTTTAGCTAACACAAGGTTAGAAGACGGTTAACACATTCATTATCGCAGACCGACCAGGCCTGACCTGGGGCTGGAAGAAACACGGAACCCACATGCAATTCAGCTAGTGCAAACGAAAAATATACTTTTCAATGAAGCCAGAAGAGCGAACCGTTCTTCAGAGAGTGGTTTTTAGATCTGTCGATGTTTGCAAAAGTGTACACGGAAAAAGATAAAAAAAGCGCTGAACATGTCCGAAATTTGATATATTCCAATTGAAAGAATAAACTGATCGTTTTCGCTCGAAGTCGAACTTGGGATAAAAAAAATTGGAAACGTATACAAGGAGACGCCGAGCCCTCAAGAGATATTACTCCGATCCATGTCCCAATTTTTTTTAATGCCACAACGTAATGGGATCGGTTTAATCTCTTTACGCTCAACTTCGGCGCCAGGGGACGCCACGCATGAAACATAAACATGTTGCACAATCATATCTTGACTAGAAGCATAACAAATGCTTATGTTAGGGGTACTTTCTTATGTTACAGGTACAGTTGATGGTAGCACCATCTAGTGGTGCGGGTAATCAGTGGTAGTTTTCAACGACCACGAAGGTTATCAAGATGGCGGCCACTGATTCGTATTCTTGCGTGGGAGGATTGTCAGGAAGGAAGATTCGATGGGATGATTGTTGGAGCATCAAAACTCGAAAGGCGAGTGGAAAATTTCTGAGGCGAACTCGGGCGAACTGGCTTTGAGCCAGCAGTCAGGGCAACGAAAACGATTATACAGTTTGCAAGATATATTGGCATATTGTTCGCATACAAGACGAACAGAGGACTAATACAAATTTCGGGTAACAATCTAGTGTCGTGCTGGTTATTCGGTGAAGGTCGAACAGCGACAATCTAGTGTCGTGCTAGTTACTCGGTGAAGGTCGGACGACAACTGAACTATTTTGGGATCCACCCGCAACTGCAAATAGTTTTAGTTAGGATAGGAGATGCCTCGGTGACCAAATTTTGGCCCGCACTCTTTTTGTGCAACAAAGTCTTTATTCGGTGTCTTTAATTGACACCGATATGCCGCATACTCAGATATCGCGATTTTCAGTGAAGTTGTTGACATCGATGGCGCAAGGAATTAAATTAAATTACAAAGAACAAATTTCTGAATTTGAATTAATTGATTTCCAAATTTGCATATGAAAAAGAGCGTAATGACCAAATGTATCCCCTGAATGTTACATGGCCTTGGTGAAATCAACCAATATGGATATGAAAAAGAGCATAATGACCAAATGTATCCCCTGAATGTTACATGGCCTTGGTGAAATCAACCAATCGGTCACTAATTTGACTCGTTGGCCACTGCCTTCTGAGGAAAACGCCCAAAGATTTTCTTAATTTTCAAAAATGATCACACATGCCCCTATCCCTAACCCCTAAAATAGAGACCTCCATTAACAGAGCTTGATGTCAAAAGATCAAATTCGTCTACATTTCAAGAGGTGGCGCCACCGCAAACGGCAAGCTTATACGGATAATGTCAGGCTATCAGCTTCAGATGTTACATTTGAGTTGAGGTAGAGCTGAAATTATTGGGGTAAAGCATACCAAATATACTTTTCAGTGTTACAAAACGTTGGAGGAAAAATAAAGTAAGAGTCTCTACCGAAATACGAAGAGGTTGGTCATTATTGATTTAAGTGTTTTCATTCTGTTCAATTTGAATCGCGATTTAATCGGCTAATTTGTGGCGCCATTGGCGAATACTCCACAGCCTTCAGCAACCTTTCTTTCCCCTCTTGATCGCAGTCACATGTTGCGTGTTTTGCGTTTCTTAATAAACAGAAATTTGGCGCGGATCCCAATCCAGGGTTCAATCTGAGTGAGTAGCAGTCGTTCAACTGCAAATGTCACGCCAACGAAGATGGCGGTGCTCGTTGGCTTACGATTATTTAAATTGGGAGCAGTTTTGTACGAACGCACAAAGCCAATAATCATCTATGTTGTACAATGTGACGACTGATCAACACCGGGGGATGCTCATTTGGCCCGGGCTTGGGCCTCAGAGCTCCCCAAAACATAAAATGATTTGTTACAAATACATTTTTTTTGTTTCCATGCAACCGCACCTACAGGCGTTACGTCCCCCTCATGGTGCTTAGATACATTCGCGTAATATTTAAAAAAAACTTTCGGGCATCAAATTTTTTAATTTTGGTCCTTCAGATCTAAACAACTTGATATTTAAAAATTCATTTGTCTTGACTAGTTTCAAATATAAAACCAATTTTGTGCCACTTAACACATTGTAAGCAGGTGTTCAAAATAAAAAATAAAATTATTCCCCATGTACGAGGAATTGTAATATTTCTGAAATTTATCACAACTTCGTACTGATTCACAGAGCAACACTAACAATACTTTGCCTTCCCCCAAACAAAATAATACTGGCAACGCTGGTGAATGGTGTGATCGCCACCATTTATTGCTCGCCCGGATCTCGTCTAGCTTTACTCGGGCCCTGGTTACTTTCATTTGCCAAGTTAAGTCAATCAGATACAATTGGCTAACCAAGCAATTGTGCATCATGACGACTGTAGTGACTTCTGAATAGTTCCTGTCAACAAGTCTATTGTCCTGTCCCTCCAATCTCGTCATGTCCAGTAAAGGAGGAGACTTGCTCTTTAGGTCTACGACATCGTAAAGCCAGCCATATGAGAATTGGCCAAATTTTAATTTGTGAAAGATTCGAATTGCATTTCTTACCTGCACCACGACAGTCAATGTTCCGCATCTTTCTGTGGTCACGTGGCACGTCTGAACGATTCCGTGCTGGAGAAAAGAAAATGAATCATGTTACAAGTCTATAAAACACACACACACATATTTAGTATCCAAAGTTAACTAAATTAGGGACTGGGATATTCAACTAATACTACAGATAGATACACAATGGGACTCATTGTATCAGAATGTCCCAATAGATGATGTCTCCAACATGTGGCAAGTTGATCGCTTTGTCACCTTTCATAAAACCTTCTCTTTTTATCATATTTGGCTTTCTGCCGAGCGGAAGGTAACAAAACATCAATTTGCCGGACAATAAAAAATAACTAAATAAATATTAGCGAAAACTAGCCGGGCCAGAGGCTCATCAGTTGGTGGGAGCTCACATTGTCGATACACGAATAACAGGATGCGATTTTTCAATTTCGACGGGCGCCCGGACGAAATTATATTTGCACAACTCTGTAATTTGCAAACGACGGCTATAAGCATGATCTACGCCTATTTACAAAGTCGGCCAGCGTCATTGAGTCGCCCGATTGATTGATTGATTTACGACTGATGTAATAACACGGCACGGGCAAAAGTTGCACTCACATACGACCGAGAGTGGAGATAGGGGGGACGAGAAAAAACAAAAAAAAAAGTGGGAGATGAGTGACGAGAACACGTTTCAAGGATATTACAAATAAATATCTCGTCAGTCATCATCGAATTTCAAGAAATAAAATCATTATCCTTTTGAGTGTGGTGTTCACGTATTTGGAAAAATAAATACATGCGATCTATCAATTCCCTCTGTGCCCTCTGATAGCGTTCCAGAGAATCAGTCGGTTCGTTAAATTAGTCGATTGTGGAGGACGATAGTTACTGGACTGGACCTCATTTCATGCACGAAGAACCTCTAACGGCGATAATTACAACCTGCAATTACCTGCCAAATAGCGAAAATTAGCTCCACCAAGTAAAAGCGCAGCGCCCATAAAACAACAAATAATTATCTCGAGTCAACCTTTGAAGAACAATTTGGCCTAGGACAGTAATTCGTATCAGTATTTTGCAACACGTATAATTAAAACTGCGTTCACGTAGACGCGTTACAGATATTAATTAAAACTCATATTTGTTATGAATAAATCCCAGAACTGCTTGAATGGAAAAACGACAGAGTAGAGTGGCGGGAATTTTCACAGCGCACAAATATTAAATTCGCCGTTGGAAACAAGACAACACGAAGTTCCTAGAAATGTGTTTACAGTGCGAACAGACAGAGGAGGATGGCGCGCGCATACATTTAATACGTAATTATTAATCGAGCGCACAAAGCCTGGTGTCCCCAACCAAACACGTACGTTAATATTACAACGCTGACATTCTGCGAGACAGCCGGTTCAAAGAAATAATAAGACCAACTGCAAGCCCACTTTCACTAATTAAAAAACAAGCATGCGCGGTGCCGACGCCAGTCCGTGTGCATGAATAAGCCTCTCTTTCCTAGCGACAAAACTGCTAATCCACAATGGCGTCAACTACCACCAGACTGGCCTAGTTCATAATTAATATCCGGATTTTGTTGCCCTAAAACTAAAACATTTACTACTCTGTATTCACATAACACCCGGGATAATTCTGAATAATCCCTACGGTTCTCAGTGGAAAGTACAAAAAATTGTGCGCAGATAAATGCAGTTTTTTGCGTTTAATTTCAACGCGTCATAGAACTTGACGTCACTGTCATCCGTTTGCAGGATAAATATCCCAGCAATCTTTCTCATATGTTTCCCGGAACATTTTGTAAAATTAGTTCCTATTTGCCCGCTTTCTACTATAACTATTAGATCATTAATAATCATGTTATCATATTAACAGCCCATTAATAATTCTAGTTTATAATTATTATATTTTTACGTTTCTAGCTTGTTCATGCATTTTAATTCTAATTGCGTGCGTGCAAAGTCAAAACTTTGAGAGTTTGTATATTCAAAAAACAGTTATCTTGTCCATCCTCAAGACTACATGCACCAATCATACCAACAATTTAAAAGCATAATGTTACAGCGCTCATCAGAG
>JAQGBY010006436.1:0-13118 GCA_034698785.1 Mycogona germanica
GTGAGAGGCACATTTTCACCAGTACCCCGGGATCGAATAATCGAGAGCCCGCGCCGGGAATCGAACCCAGGACCGCCAAACCACAGTCCGTCGCTTAACCAACTGCGCTACGACGAGTCGTACCATTGTCCTTGTACACATCAGTAATCAATTTGAACGATTCGGTATCCTATTTTCCTATTTGCTGACGACATTATGTCTACGACGAGCACCAGAGAGGTGTGTCAACATCATCGTCTGTCAAAAGTACCCAGTGTTAGCATTTTGGACGATTCCATTTTTTTAAAAAAGAAGGCATATGCCATAGTACATGCCACAATTTTTTCCAACCCAAAATTGTATTATTCACTCGTAAAAAAAAATTCTATGAACTTATTGAATGAAGTAGTCTTGTTATGTGCCATCTTAATAATCGCTATCGACTTTCTCTTTCGTGCGAGAGCGTGCGTCCCCTTTGCGCCTGACAGATATTGATCATGTTGGTAACTTGGTGATTATGTTGGTCACATTGATCAATTATGGCTAATGTAACACAGCTCCCATATTTTCGGAAGTGTAGAAGCAAACAGAGATGTCGAGTGCATCGTCAACTAAATGAACGCATGCAACGATCGGAAACATGATGTATCGTAATTTTTTTTTTTTTTTTAATTGACGTATGTAGTCATTGCACTGCAGTTTTCTGTACCCGTCATGATGCTTAGGCACCATGGCTAGGAGCACATTTTCACCAGTACCCCGGGATCGATTAATCGCGAGTCCACGCCGGGAATCGAACCCGGGACCGCCGAGCCAAAGTCAGTCGCAATACCGACTGGGCTACGACGAGTCGTTTTGTTGCGAGCAGGGAAGTCGGGCGCCATCAATCCATCAGATTCCATCAGAAGGTGCATGCGCCATGGATGACTGACGCAAATCTCAAAAGTAACCTGGACATTCAAACTCTAGAGTAAGGTTTTTCTCGGCATAAATACTGAATAACTCGCCTTAAGACGACCTCCTACAATATATACCTTAATTTTCACGGATAGGACTCATGCACTTCACACCAACAACCATTCTTACGGGAATCGTACGGCACCCAACAATAAGACTCCACCATTTGCAGTGCAACTCGTTTTGTATCCGCGCCTCTGTCCCTGTCTGTCTTCTGTCCGCAACGACTCTGTTCAGTGTCAGGCGCAGACAAGAGTTGAACACATACATAACAGCGTGCAGACAGCAATCGAGGAGCCGGGGGACACACACACACACACACACAGTACAAGAGAAACCCCATCTCTGCTAGCGACGTGCATCAGGAGAGGAGGAGGACTTCGGGGCTCGGGCAAAGAAGATTTCAGTCTCGGGGTGTGTGCGTCAAGTCGCTGGAAAAAAGATCGTCATCGCACTTCAACACAACTCCAACACACGTCTCGCTCCCTGTTTTGCAGAAAGGAAGAAATTCTGAATTTCGTTCTCAAAGTCTCGGGGAAAATAAATAATCAAGTGGTTTCGACGGCAACGTCAAGAAGCAAACTGCTCCGCGAGAAAGAAGTATAATTAAGCGCCTCGCGTCTGCAATACATATAAATAACGACAAATCATTGTGATTAGCCAGAAGGAACAAAAAAAAAAAAGAAACTGTACGACGATAAAAAAGTGAAACTTTTTTTGCTCAAGGTATATTTCCGGATTCGGAAGGATTTTTTTTTGCCAGTCTACGCGGTTAACAAGTTTGTTAACACGGCCTCAGAAACTAAACTCGGTGTTGGCGAAGGTTTCTGTTCGCGGCAAATTGTGGGTGATAATTGGATTCGGTAACTTTCGCCGAGGACTACACATTTTTAACGTGAAAGAGAAGCTTTTCTGGACGAGGATAGAACCGGAAGGAGCAGCTGATTCGCCGTCGCGATCGTGAGGTCAAACGTGACCATGAGTTTCGGGTAGCGTTAAAATTGCTCCGTCGACTGCAGTCGAAATTGTAGTGAGTAAAAGAATATTGGCGGAACTGAAATATAGGTTACTTGATCCTCAGGGAAAGAAGCTTCAAATAGAAAGAAAAATCCCGATCAGTGATTTTTAAATTTGAAAAAAAGCACAAAACTCGATAGGTCAAAAGGTTTCCCGATGTGCTCTACAAATTGCCTTCGCTAAATTCTGGCGAAAATTTCGACATATTTTCCTTTCCCCAAGTTCGTGTGACTGCTGTACTTTTTCTCGACATTGTCTGGATATTTAAGGTATCGTCAAAGACAACCACACTAACGCCGGATAAATTAGCTAGAAAAATCACTTCCTGGAATCCTATTTCATCGAACTGAAAAAACTTTATTCGGACCACAAATCGGAAAGCTATTTTGGTATTGCAAATTTGATCAGATATCCGGATATCCGGTATTGCAATTCTATTGAAAGTGACTCGAGTTTCCAACGGTAAAATGCAACCTATGACATTCCGCAATGTGGTGAACGGTTTGCTTTTGCTAATTGTAGCAGCGGTCGGTGCACGGACGACAGTCGACGACGGTCGCGAGCTCCACTTCGATGCCGACGATCACCGCGAGGACAGCGGCATCTTCGACGCCGGTCCCTTCGTGAACGGCGGCGCCGACGCGGTGGCCCCGTCCTCGGTCGGCGGCGCTCAGGCGGGCCGCGGTGGCCGCGGGTTGGGCCGCAGTCACGGCGCCGGCGCCACAGGCGAGTTCGACGGCTACTTCGCCGACTGGACCTCGCTGGCCGGCGCCCGTCCCGCCCAGCCGGCCTGCGTGGACATCCCGGCCAACATGAGCCTGTGTCACAACATCGGCTACCACAAGATGCGCCTGCCCAATCTGCTGGACCACGACACCCTGGCCGAAGCTCTCCAGCAGTCCAATTCGTGGATCCCGCTGCTCAACATCGAGTGTCATCGCGATACTCAGCTCTTCCTCTGCTCACTCTTCTCGCCCGTCTGTCTGGACCGACCCATCTATCCCTGCCGCTCCCTATGCGACAAGGTGAAAGCCGGGTGCGAGGGCCGCATGCGCACCTACGGGTTCCCCTGGCCCGACATGCTCAGCTGCCAGCGTTTCCCGCTGGATAACGACATGTGCATAACGGCCCAGTCCACCGCCACCCAGCCCTCCGCCGGCGGCGAGCACCAAGGTGAGCCAGCTGACGGTCAGTGTTGCCAATTTCTTTTTGCATAAATCACTAGAATATTAATTGCAATAGATCATTATATTTTCAATGCCAAATTGGAGCGCCCGGCGCCGTAATGTTTGGCGCCATCATGAGTAGCAACCAAGGCGCCTGGACCGAGATTGGGCGCATGATTGATGTGAGAAAATTCTCCTGCGTTTGAAGGAAACTCACCACACTTCAGACCCAAAACCCGTGGCATTGCTGCGAGGCTTTCAAAAATTCAAATACATATGAAAACCCTTCTTAATACAATACGCGTGCAAGAGTTCAAAGTAACAGATGCAAGCTTAAGACTTATCGGTTGATTTTATCCTTGTTCTTTCAAGATCCCTTGCTTAGGCAACAACTAGTTTGGCTTCAAAGAAAATAAATAGGACCCGATGGTAGTATTAACTAAAACAGTGGGGAATTGCTGTTTTAGTTAGTTTCGGTTCATTTGACACCTCAATTTACAGTGATGTAAAAATAAAAAATACTCGTTTTTCTACAGTTTTCTTTGAACTCTGTAGAATGCAATGGCGTCTGAAGCTAAACCGCCTTGCCATGCAGTATAAATCTGTAATAACAATTTTTAAATCATTTTTTTAACCCTTTAAGCGTGTAATTGATTTTCGAGACCCCCACGGGCGTACGATTAATTTTATAAAACATTTATTCTCCAAAACGTAAACAGTTACAAAATAAACGTAACAAAACGTATTTTTTTAAATTATTTTTAAAATCTCACAACCAACCAGTTTTGGGCAAACCACGTAAACTCGGCCTTGCCGGTTAAAGGGATACATAATTTATTTTAAAGTCGAAGTTGTGTTGGGGAAAAAATTGGTGACATTTTAAATGAATCAAAAAAAGGTATAATGTTGTGCATACAAAAATGCCATGACTAATAACTATTCTTATTACTGACCTTATCAGCCCCAACGCCAAAAAAGGGTTCGACCTGGTAATTCTGTCTGGCTCAGGCTACCTAGATAAGGATCTTTGAAGTTCGCCTGATATCGTTTAGACACCGGTCCAACGGCTTCACTTCCATTCCGAGGGAAGGCGCACGTTGGTGCACTCTAGCAAGAAAAATGTTGGAGGTCTCAGCCGGCAATTGAACCCGAGATCGCGATGAACGGGTGTAGTAATCCGACGCGCCAATCACTACGCCCGGAATAAAAAAAAACTACCATGTAATTAATTTCGTTCCAATTAAAATGGTCTTGACAACCGTCATCAGTGAGGTCACTGATCAAGTAACTCGATATCAACGTCGGAAATGCACAGCCATCCCATCATAGATGATCAGATCATACGTTTCTTGGCCGTCCCCAGACAACGGCTGCCTTTATGTAGCTGCCAAAGAAAGTGTCGAGTGTCGACTTTGAGCGAACAATTTCGACTCCGCCTGAATTTGTTTATGCAGATAGTCTGGGGGACATCAGTCGCAATTTCAACCAACACGATATCCTTCAATACCATCATCCAGTACATCCCCAATCCACCCCCAAACGTCAAATCAAAACCAACCAAAGACTTGATTTCAATTTGCGGTTGAAACTTAATATCAAATTGGTCTGTCCGACTTAATTATCACTGCTCGTTCCAATTTATTAACATATACAGACTTTTTTTTTTTGGACTTCATTGTACTCAGAAGAACCATTGGCTAAACAAATGTGGGTCGTGTTATAGAATTCTCTCTAAAAACTAATTGTCATTGAATCCAACCAAAAGAAATGACAAAAAGAACGAAGATTCCCAAGAGTCTTAGCTTAAACTCTTCAGAAATGATGAATACCGTTGAAATACGTTATATCTATACTTTTACATGAAAAGATATTAGAAATGAATGAAACCTTTCAAACATTTGAAAATCAGTTGAATGCCATAAACAATTAGTTTCGGTGTTTATGCTTGTTTATGACTGATGCGCAGCCACGGCCTCTACGCATGATAATTATTGGTGTCCTCTGGTGGTATTTCAGAGAATTAAGCGGTTAGCTGCAGTCATTGTAGATCGATGATCTGAAAACAATCAATGACACTATCGCTAATTTATTTTAGAAATGTCTCCCATTCAGCATTTTCAGCGTTCCCAGTAATGATTTGGGAGGAAAGATTTGCTCCTTTAGTGGTGACAACCGTCACCTGCCCTCCACAATCACACAATGGTGGCGCCCTGCGTGGTCAAGAAAAGGCCGTACAGAAAGGACACTTTCGCAAACTGCATACACTATACAGGACGAATCTTTTACACCATCACTTCCCGGATTTCCCGTTTCGTCATTCTGGTCACGACCACATCGAGAAAATCGATAATTCCTCTCTTTTTTTAAATTGCTCCCCCTCCTCCCAAAGAATACTCACATTCAGGTGGACCCTACTCACCCTACAGCCCACCTCAAACCCCCGCCTAAAAATGATGTCTCAATTAGCCATCATCCTCACATCGTTTAGTCCAACACGTCTCCATTATTTATACGAAGGTATAATTTGACGAAAATTCATTGGCCAAAAAAACGAGTTTTTCCCTCCCGGCGCTGACACGTCTCAATCTGCATGGGCAAGTAAAAATACAGTAGATATTTGGGAAAAAACTAGTTTTTTTTCTCTTCATCATCTGATGTCGTTTAACCACTTTGCAAGTGGCGCGACTAACTGCTTTATTGAATCGTGTTTTCTGAAAACACGAAATTAAATTGGTCGCTGTCGCTCGGTTTTTCTGCTTCCTCGGCATTAAATCAGGTGTCTGAGGGCTAAGGCGCCTGACTTGACCTCCCTGGATGACGTCACGATGGCGTGACGACGTCTAAGATGGTCTTACAGAAAAGAGTCTTATCATTGATCGTGTCACTGTCACACAACATACAGCTGTAGTCATTGTGTTTTGACTAACTCACTTGTCATTACAATGATTCTACGTAACATGTACATATGTGCAGTTGTCTTTTTTATCTTTTGGCCTTTTGACATTAACGACGTTTTCAGCATGTTGGTACAGAAATAGCTAATTTATTTTTGAAATAGTCAATAGTGAAATCGGGTTTAACAGCTTTTGCCCAATGCCTTTATGCGCCATCTAGCGAGAGTTGGAATACGCTTTGGAAAATCCCGAAAGGTATTTGTATAAAACTATGCGAACTTCTTGCTAATTTATGATCATTTTCGACACAATGTTTTTTAACCTTTGATTAGGTTGCCACATTTTTATTTTTTCAAATAATTCAAAGTTTGACAATTCAAAGTGCGCGTTTGAATAGAATAAGGACGGCATCGAGTTCGACTCGCTCATTTATATTCATGTTTACACTTAATACATTTCACCATTTCGTATTGCAGCATCATTTCATATCATATTGCAGTATATGCAATGTCGTCTTGCAACACTTCATTTTTAAGATTTCATTTTCATTTGAGGATGGGAGAGGAGGAGGAGGAGGAGGGGATAACTGGGTGTTGTCTCAACTACCCACACACTGAAAGTGGGACTAAAGTGAAGCGACTGCGACGATTTATTTTTAGTGTTGCCAACGCGAGGTGATCCGCTTCTCCCGACACTACAATGTCGACCTCGTAAATCTCCAGTTCTTTTTCGTAACTCGAGTCATGCACGCTCTATTAAGCACACACTCTCCTACATGACACGCACTCCACTGTCTTGGTGGCGATGTCTTCTTGTATTCGAAGATTTCAATCCAGATTAAATGGACAGTTTGCGAATACACGTGACCTGTTACGTCTACCCGCACAGTGGTACAGGGGTCCGGTTCGGACCAGCTCCGAAGCAGTTGCACCGGCCGGTGTTCGAATCCCGACAACGGACAACTACGAAACTCGATATTATTGATATACATAAACTGCATTAGCGGCACTCTGATCAACATCCTTTCGGCGCTGCCTCGGAACAAATTGTCTACTAAATCCCTTACAGGGTTCAATTTGTTTTAAAAAAAAGTGCATTGTGAATTCATAAAAATGAGCACCCCAAATAAAAAATATCACAACTTCGTGAAAAATGCTTCGATTTAAATGAAATGTTGCAGTGTTCTACTTTAATTATTAGAGATTCAATTTTGCCGTACATAGGTGGCGCTGCATATCAGCTTCATTTTATTTAATAGATGTTGTTGCTGAAAGACTCATTCGCAAACGCCCAACATTTAGCAAATCGGTGATGGTGTCTGTTGGTTTTTCTGCACTCGGTCGAACTGGAATTAAACCAGGTTGAACCCGGGGTTAACATCGGTGGAAAAACTTCCAACTCCAAAAAACATGTGACAAATCTCGTTTTTTCATTTTTCAACAATCTCCGCAGAGCCCGCTCACCGTTCTCGAGAAACAGTTGAACTGCTGCAACGGGAAACCCCCAAACGGGAAATTCCAGTGGACTACAAAATTTCGGGAGTTCTCCAGGAAAATTTTTACAAATCGAAGATTACCAATATCGATGACTTAAGACTTTGAAACAGCGAATTAAGAAAACTTGGATTGAACTCGACCAGCGCATAATCCATAATCGATTCGTCAATCGAAGAATGGCGCATTCGACTTCGGGCTTGTGTCAAGGCCACTGGAGAACATTTTGATCACATTTTATAATTCTATGTAAGTGCCAAATTTCATTTAAATTTAGGCATTTTTCACGAAGTTATTGATATTTTTTTGGGTGCTTTTTTATGGATCACAGTGTAGTGTGGTCGAGGGGGGGGATAAAAATTTCTAATGGCTAGTTCACATGTGCAAGCTGTTCGTAGAGCAGGGGGCCCATTTTGGACTCAATCTTCCTTCGTTACGGTCACGTTACCCAAATCCGCCAATCACAGCTTGGGGAAGATAAACTACACTGAGGAAAATAGATAGTGTTCTGGAACACGCCGAGACAGATATTATTTTAAGAAGAGAAATAAACCAATTTACTATCGGACATCAAATCTACTATATTCTAATTTTATTGGAATTGGTTTATTTCTCTTCTTACACTGAGGAAGATTGAGTCCAAAATGGGCCCCCAGCAATTTCGTCTGTTATTGAGCGACTTGTCTTGCAAGAACTTGCCAATGAGAACGGGTCATAAATCTCATTTAATTTCTTTATTCGCTATTTGTTAGCAATTTATGTATACAAAGCCCAATTTTTTAAACGAATCACCTTAAATTGAATGGTTTTTTAGTGTCTGAGGGGCCGATTTTTGATAGAAACACATAAAGGTGACTTCAATGCACTCGATCAATATCTTAGTCATTAATTATAAATAATTAATACTGCAACATGCTTAATCCGTTTCAATTTAATGCGGTTAAAAATGGGGAAATTACTAACCGACCCCCCTGGGGGGTCGCCAAATGCTAGAAGCAGGGGATCCAACCCCAAAATTATCGTCTTATCTTACCGACCGTATAAAAGAAAAACACACGAACCTTTTTGGGCTCAGAAAAATTGTGGATGCCAATTTAATGTCAACCAATTTGACCGTTCGAGACCAAAAACATTTTTTACCACACGCAAAACATATAAAAAGCGAACTGCGAAATCGTAGCCATGCCCCAAATCTAGATAAAGACAGGTCTGGATTAATGCGATCTTAAAATTTCATCTCAAAAGTGGTCCCCGCCTACGTCCTTGAGAATGTATGTGTGCCTGTTCTGGCTGTGTTTTAAGTTTTAGTGTGTTTTAAGACGGGATCCTGGAACAATAGACTCATGTAAATGCCAGACACTTCGATCAGCTCTGGCATCAAATGAGCCGAGTTAATTTCAGGTTTTTCGTGTCTATTTTCTAAATAGGTATTTTTCATTCCCCAGTTTTTTGTCTTCTCGCTCCAACTTTGCCCTCCCCTGACATCCTCATTCCGTAGACTCAAAATCAACCCAATGCCAATGTTCGCTTGAGACTCCCAGAAGCTACTTCGTGCAACATCTTAAGTCTATTGTGTGAAAACACACCTGAATGCCGAAGGGGAGAAGATTCATTCGGTATCGTGAATTCTTTTACCGAGTGCGACTCTTTTTAAAGAGACAATGTGTCAAATCGCTGGTATTAGAATTGGGCCAACTTAAATTTTAACACGATTTTCTATAAAATTTTGGCAACCCATGCCTAATTAGGTGTCAAACTTTTCGCTTTTAATAATGCACGAATGACGTTTAGATACAATTAAATTACCGAATACGTTTCTTGGGTTTCGATTTTGAAGTCTTATGACCTGTGTGTTTTAATAATTCAAAGTCGTGTTGCGACGTACCAATTTTTCTTTCCAGATAATTGAAGAGTTGTAGAATGTCACTTTTTCTTGGGTTGTTTTCGAGAAAATGTATTTTTTTTCAATACTTTTTTCTAGCTGGTCTTCTAGGCTCTTCAGTTCTCTGATCTTGCCGAATATTAGGTTAGAAACGGATCTGTTTTCAGTATGTCATGGAGATTTTTTTTCGTTTGTCCGTGTGAAGGAGTTTCTGGAAGGTGTCGAGAATTGGATAGGCAGATATTTTTTTGCGGTCGGCTTTCCAAATTCATACTTTTGATGTCGGTTGTCATTAGGACAGAGTTACTCTGGCTTTGTAGACCTTCTCGCAGTCCCGGAGGGACTCGCTAGAAAATCCATTTTCACCTAGGTGTTAAGGAATTATACACCTTTGCCAGTCTTAAGGGGGGGAGGGGATGGACTAGGGTGGGGGATGAGGATCACCCACCTTCGCCGCCAAAGACCTAGTTCGTCCAGACAGAACCAAAAAACCGTTTGCCATCACAAAGAGGAGTCCGAATAAGTTTTAACTTCATTGCTGTCAATTTTTGTCAAACTCGCTCGAAATGCAATCGGAGGACTGGAAATAGAGCATCTGTCTTCGGATCAGAGGATTCGTTCGAACACGAGCCGTGGTTTGAGGCGGAAACGTTGGAAAGATCACTTGCCAAAAAAGCATGCGAAAAAGAAAATTTCCCCCCATTTGAAGTCCAGGCGTCAATCCTCTTAATGATGTGCAAAACATTATGGTAAAAATAAAGCTAGATGAGATCATGAAGTGTGACAGTGGCATGAATAGATATTTACAAAAAAAAAAAATACTATAAACACTTGACTGACCTCACTTACACTCAACCATGGTCAGAGTGGATATTTAGAATTTGAAAGTTTTGTTCGTCCACTTATAATCCGCAACAAGGCTCAATCAGTGTTATACTATTTTCACAAACGTAAATTCGTTTAATGTTCTGGTTAGCGCATTGGGATTACACTACATCCTGTGATCGCTGGTTCAATTCCCGGCCGAGACCTTCGGAATTTTTTGAGCGAACCATACATACGTGATCATTTCTTCTGGATGGAAGTAAAGCCGCGTGGTCGATATCAAGAATCTTTATATACATTTGTGGCCTAGTCTTTTATCTCATTTCACTCTCATCAAACATTAAGGTGACCGGACAACAAACGTGTTAACAAACCGCTTATTCCAATTGAAACGAATTCACGATTGTGAATCTTTACCAAGTGCCCCTGGTTTTCCAACGTTTCTCGTGAGTGAACGGAGGTAGGAGTCTTCCCCCCATCCACACACACACCACTACCACCACCACCACCACCAAAATGCCTATATTATATATACTGGCTTCCTAATGAACTTTTTGTTGTGTTGAATTTGGCTTTTTGCCTTTTGTCCGAATACGTCTGCACTCTCGTCCTCCCCGTGGCTACCACGCATACATGCGCCCCACCCTGAACGTGGGCGCTGTCTTGTCAACGTGCTGGCTCAACCTATTGACAACTTTATTATTTGGGGGTAGGGGAGGGAGAGAGGCTCCTACCGCGTTTGTGTTTGCAGTCAGATACGTGAGAATGTGTCATGTTAGAGGTGCGTTCTGAGCTGCCTATAATGGACTGCTGCTGGAGAAACATTCGACCTGCCAAATGCGATAGGAGAATGAATGAATGCCTTTAAAAAGGCTGGGGGATGGTCCCTGTGGAGTTCTCAATCCAGAACAGTAAGTAAGATGGCGCGTTTCCTTGCAGCGAAGTCTAGTACAGTGGTGTCTAGATGTTTCCCGCAACAGAAAATAAAATAAATAAATAAAAATAGCAATGCTCTCTGAATAAAACAGATGATCTCGACCTTTTTCGATCAATTTATTCGTTTTATATTTTAAAAATACACAGTCGAATGTAATCGTATGAAGAACTTTTGAGAGTGCGCTTTGTGACTAGGCGGCGCATATTTCGTTCTAATGGTGCTCTGTCAATTCTAATCCAAATTCATCGTCTCCGAGTATTGGAAGCGCTTAATTGCCGGGAATAAAATAAACAAAAATCAGTCGACACTTCAAATAAAATTTAAGAAAATCAGACGATTCAAAAATAGCATAGATAATTATCAGATGATCGATCTTGCCATCTCGGTTTACGACGCCCTGGGAAATTTTCCGTGGTTGGATTTTGCCAAGCAGTATTGTTTCTGGGTTTCCCATCTTCCCCCTCTTCTTTGTGCACACATGAGAGGGAGTGCGCCCGAAGAGGGGATTTGACGCAGGTGAAATTAGCAACACCTTTTCACGACAAAAGCCGTAATTTCCGAACACAAAACTTTCTCGCGCGAACATGTGATCGAGAGGTCCACAAATATTGAACAAAGACCGTCGCGGTGGCCACACTGTAAATCAGGGTGTCCAAAACAAAGATCTTGGTGGTCTATTCATTTAATTTGCGTGGTATGGTTTTTCGAGACGCCTGTCATGAAGGGAATCTCAAAATGAATACTTATCCCATTGGAAGATGTTCGTGCTCGCCCTAAATCCCCCCCCCACCCCCCAGGAGGCCAACTTAATTTTGCCTAGCCCAGGTTTAGTATATGCTATATTAAATTGATAAATCCTTCTTACTTTCTATCTAAATTGTTTCAAACAATCTATGCAATAAGTTGAAATTATTCTTTTTAGGGCAGTCCGGGTGGGTAGGACGCGGACCGGGTAACTATGGAACGAACTTTTTTTTTCTCAGCTTCCTCTTTTGCATAAACGGTGGACGTGGTCTCGCCAGTTACACAGTGTTGTCACTGTTGTGTCAGATATTCAAATGAATCGTGGCCTTGTCTTTCAACGCGCCTCGAAGTTCACTCATACATGTATAGTTTTATGGGTTGTTTTATGGGATAGTCGTATCGGTTGGCAATGACAAGAGTTGGTTCAGCTGTCAGAACGAATTCCAAATGCGATAGGGCTGGGCCCAACGATCCCCGAACAACTAAATTGTAATATTAACGATGTAACTTGTATATAAACTAAATTTAAATACTTGTGGTGCGATGGTCCCGGTTCGATTCCCGGCGCGGTCTTTTGTTTGTTCAATCGAGAGGTGTAGGTGAAAATGTGCCACTTAATTCAAACGGGGCACTGGTGGATTAAAGATGTTAAATCAACGGTGAACCTCATTAACAAACATTTTTTTATGTGACCACCACTTGCCACAATGGTAACTCCCCCGACGTCTACAGACAGATATATGTAGGGTAATTTTTTTATTAAATTCATCTTATGAATGCAATAAAATAAATAACCGACATAACACGCGCTCACCGCAGAATTTGCAAAACTACATCCAGTGTAGATTTGATGGTGTTGCGTTGCGCCGTTGGTGAGCTATCGAAGCATGAAATAAAAACACCAACTTTGTTTTATAGCATTAAGATTTACCCGAATAACTTTGTCTATAAATAAAAATATTTGTTAAGTGGGTTTACCAGTGATTTAACTCCTCAAAACAGAAAAAGATCTCCTCAGATAAAAAAATACATCGCTAACTGTACCATAGTATTTAAGAAGATTTCCAGAGAAATAAAATATCCGCGACCAACACGAGATAAACACAGCAACTAATGGATTGTACTCATTAATTTAATTCGTAGTCAAACATCAACTATTATTACATGTAATCGCGAAATATTGCATATATAATCCGATACACTGTATACAGTTGTCCACGGTGT
>JAQGBY010006437.1:0-13116 GCA_034698785.1 Mycogona germanica
ACATTGTTATACGATTAAACTGGTGTGATAAGTAAAATTTCAGAAGTTTTCCAAATTTAACTTGTTTGATTCTCCAGCACTGACATTGGTTTGCGTTGCTCATTCAATTTAAAATAAGTTGCGTCAGGTGTTTTTTGACAATACGCGCGCCTCAAGTGAATCAAGAGTCAAATTCAGCCTGCGGTTACAATGCTTAGGGATGAAACCCTATTATGAACAAGAGGGCCCAGAATAAATTCGGTCCTGTGGCAGAAATCGTGCATACATTTGGCAGTGACCCAACAGCTTCTATCAAGTTATTTGCGAATACGAGTGGCATATTTTTGGAGCTATGCAAAAACCAAAATGGTGTTATGGCCCGTTCTTGCAAGGCAAGTCGCTCTATAACGGACGAAATTGTTGGGGTCCATTTTGGACTTAATCTTCCCCAAGCTGTGATTGGAAGAGCTTCTTTAGAAAACGAACAGAAACGTTTTCGATTATTGTATCGCAACAAGTAAATCTGTAATGCCTACGTTGATGAGATTGGCGCAAACTTCCGATTAATAAATGACACACGATTAATAAATTTTGCATGAATACAATTCTGCATTGTGTTAATAACTGAATACAGGGAGAATGATTTAATTCTTAAATAAGAAGAAATACAGAAATAATTCAATTCTTGGTTCACGATTTTAGTGTTATCGATTCGCATATTCAAATTCTCAAGACACCTTGATGCACCTATCAAGTTCATTGAATTCAATTGCCCATGTTTTGTGTCTGCAGCTTTAAAGACTTCGCACTTTGTAATTTTTTTTTAAAACCTAAACTTGTTTCTGGTGCCAAACATGGTGCAAATAAAAAACGTCCTGACCCGATGAAAGAACAACCGACTCAATTCCATTGTTTAGCGTGCTAACAGACGTTTTGAAACACAATGCAACCAAGTTGCCAAAACATGAGCAACACAAGTTCATGTTTGCCCTGCAAGATTGAGCTCACATTTTTTAAACAGTAAAATAATTCATTAGATTATTGAACAATAAATTTAAAAATATGTATCGCCCTGCACTCATGGTGTCGGCAATGGCCCATCTGCAAATGCGAATGCGACAATCGCTACGATCAAGCCAACGAATCTGTAATTCAAAGCGAGTAGGGTTAGGTGAAACTCCCGCTTGAATGGGACGAGTATAAAACTGTATCAGTATCAAACGACCTTCAACCCACTTATTTTTCTCCACAATATATATATATATATATATATATATATAGCAATACAGAAAAGATCAGACGCAAATGAATTAAGAATATACCGACCGTTTCTCCAAACCAGCTGTTGGTCTTTCTTGAATTGACGATTTAATTTAAACTGAACACCGATATTATGGTTCTAGATCACACACATTCGAGTCGTTCTGTCAAACGAACGAGGAAATTGTTCAGCCTACGTGAATGATTGGGTCGAGCCAATGTCGCTAAGCAACCCTGACGCAACGCAGTATCTCAAGTGTTCTGAGCAAACACACACCCCCCTATCGTACAGGGACGGTGGTCTCTCTTTAGTCGTCTCTAGTGCAGCTCTGGGAACAGGGCACGGTCTGATGGGTAAACGGGACGAAACAGCTGTCAGTCCCGAATTTCTTCTTATTTTGTTATTATTTTTTATTGGTAGCTGGCAACTATTCATGTGGAGCAATTATACTGAATCGCGATCGACCGTTTATCGGTCTATAATAGCCAGTGTAATAGGCCATTTGATTAACTTGTTCCGTCCGACTAAGTATTTACCTCTCACGTACAAAATCCCTTCTAAAGATATAAATTAGAAAAATAAGATAAAGAAAAATGTTTAAGATTCAGAAAATTTAAATTTCAATCAAAAATAATGAGGAGATGTTATTTTTAGAATGTTGTTAGCTAGGTGTGTCAAAGTTCAGCAAATTGCAAACTCCCTTCAATGTGTTCTCACGTTCTCAGCAATTGATCTTTTTCGGTTTTCCTGATAAGGAATCTTGAATGGCGTATGATTTATTTTTTACTTTGAAAAAGAACTTCGCAGCAACCGAGCTAATTAAATTGTTTAAATGCCGGCGCTGTCATACGGCAATCGTTTAGGCTACGTCAACATTGGTTTGACCTTGTCGTGTCATGCGGGATTTGGAGAGCGTCCTCCCCATCTTTACAGCTCAAACTCGGGTTCATCCTTGCCTAAGATCAAGGTTAAAGAAGCGATTCCTGTGATAACGGAGAAGCAAGTGTCGCTTTCCAAAAATAACGGAACAGACCCCCAGCCAGTTGAGCGGAAATGCCGCCACTCCTTGCCACCAGTTTCCGAGGACAAAAATAAATAATCTGGGGATACGGGAAATAATTAACGAGGTGCTGCATCATCTCAACCCCTCCCCCTGAACTGAAAACAGATGCTGATTAAAATATTGCCTGCATCTGCAATGAAACTAAATTGAAAAATGAAAAAATCCGTTAATCGGTTTCCTCATTGTCAAAATGTGTTACCTTGCTTCCCATTCCGTCTGTTTAAATAACTTTTAAATTGTGAACAAATTGAAGATTTAACCTTGCCGTTAACAACTATTTTTTTTCAAAATCAAAAAAAGCGTCAAACTTGGTTATCATCGAAACACGTGCTCAAATCAGTGACGTCACACATATATTACTATTAGCCGCGTTAGTAATTCACACATTTATGACCGCTTACCTGTTTTTTTTTAAACTTGCGATGAAATCCTACTGACCTGCTCCTACCTTAAGCCAAGATAAAATTGCAACTGACAACTAGACTGTCACTCAACGAGACCGGGGATTCAATGGAAGGCTCTTTCGTGCGTTTAATGCGTCCTCCACTAGATGTCGCTGAGCGTTTCGAGGCGTAGTTATATTCGGGTAGCTGCAGCGCCCCCGAGGGGTCCGGCAGTATGATGAGAACCGGGTAGACGTTATTATCCATGGTAAAAGATTGTTGTGGGAATTAGAAAACTGCAACGAACGGTTTGTTTTTTGTCTGGATCCATGGATCCTTGAACAGACGAGTCGGTAGTGACCTCTACCTGTCCTTGAATGAGAACGATTCATTCCGACCCCCTCGAGTGCGTCTTTTGACGTGAAAAACAGCGTCTCGACTCCGTCTGTCGGATCCCTTTTTGAAGGTCAACGCTGGCGTTGCAGAAATCCAGAATGATGCTGTTGGAGAACCCATCTCTGTTCCTTTGATGGTGTACAGGGGGAAAGAACCGCTGATATTGAAAATTTGGAGTGCAAGGGGCTAGTTATTTTTTGAAACGCTCGTTTCCGTAAATTATTGTCATATCTGACTAGTTTTCTTTTAGGAAATTCGAGCAATTTCAATCTCATTGTTATAAGGATTTATTTATTCAATATTTATGATTTTCTTTTGAAGTATTTCTAGTTGTCTATCCATGTTATGATGCCAAACATACTTAATTCCATGAAGGGATTAAATGTTTTGTTCCTGGTATTACAAATTATTTTACTCAGAGGAAATTTGTTTGATGGTGCAAATGGTGGCTCCCCTCAAATTATTAACGGTTGTCGACCCACCGAATCCATTATAGGCATCGCCTAACGGTTTAATCGATTGGAGGGGCCCTCAGTAATTTCTGTGAACGGTGGCGGAATGTGTCAGGTGTATTTTGGTGGTGTGGGTGGGGGCCCCGACGTGGTAGACGCGCTTCGATTCGTGCGAATCTTTCGAACGGCAGTGGAATGAAGCAGGCCCCGGGGGGTTAATGGGTGGGGGAATAGAGACCTCCGTCGTCATGGCAACCGCCGAAAGGGGAGAGAGGGAATACGAGCGTATAAAGTGTTAGCCTTGCGACCATCATCTCCGGGCACCATGTCTGATGATCACACTCACGGCTATACTCATCATTTATATATGACTTCCAACGTGACCGGAATGAGTCATTCGGACGTTCATAAAATTTCGTCCCGGGGATGTATCGATGGTGTTGTGGCTCAGCGCGTACGTGCATGTGTACACAAATGAATTTGTAGACGTCTGGAAATTGTAAAAATTGTGGATTCAGGACAAGTACTGATTCAAGATAACCGGAGTGGTGACGTACACGATGAAGCGATGTATTAATTAATTTAATAAAATAATTGTTGGAGCTGGCATTTGTGAGAAATTGACAGCTCCAAGTACGTTGCACTATTTCAAACTTATTATTTCGCGTAGTAGATACAGTTCTCGCCGTTTTTTTACCATTGACTTTAAAATGCTATATGATCTCCGGAAGGGTTATATTCAATATTTTTATTCGAATTAACCACCATTGTTCTTCCATTGTATTTTTTTTTTGTATTTGTATTGTATCAATATTAAATTAATCATTAATCAAATTAAAATTCTGACCATCTCTGAATCATCAACTCCAATAACAAAACTTGTCCTTTGGTTTCGTTAACACTAAAATGAATTAATGTTTGCTCTCGTCTTCTAATAATTGAATATTTAAATAACTAGCATTGTTTATATTTCAGAAGAAGCAACCGATTATAGTGTTATTCTTGCTGTTTCAGACCTTTTTTTGTTGCAACAACCATTTTCGTGAAAAATCATTAGTTTGTTACCAATACGTTCGATCTGAACACAACTTATGAATTAAGCATAATGAAATATTGAGTTCTAAATTAAAGCTTTTATTGTATTTCGCCCACGCAATTGGATAGGCACACCCAGGATGTATTTATGACTTGAAATAGGTCGAATTTAGGTTTACTATTTTTGCCACCCGACAAGGCTCAAACATGATTGATTAGCTGAGCTAATATTTCTCGAATTTAGGTCGAATTTTAGCCGGGGACTTGCGTGAGTCGATTTCAGAGGACGTTGCTCTCGCAAGTCGGCTGCCGACTTTATCGATCGGTCTGGGGGTCGTCTACAGAGTACATGTACGAGTCTCAACACAGACGTACATACAGTATGCAAATTTATGGATAGCCTAATGGATCCACTGCGCCAAGCGAAAAACAAACATTTGACTCGAGCATGGGAAGTAATACTAGGTCAGCACTCCTACAAATAACAACATGGCAAACGAGATAACAAATTGACTGTCTATTTATTATATATCTTTGGCGTGATGAAAAATTTCAAGGTGACATTAAAATGCTCAGTTCTGCAAGGTACTGGTCTGTATTTTTAAAACTTTGTCAATATCAAGTAACTTGTGAGTCGCCGAATTAATTCGATTATGGCAAAAGGTAATCGAGGAATTTGCATATTCATTCCAGGGGTTTATGAACCTGCGTTTACCACCTGTGTTTCCTAAATGCAACAATTTGATGAACATTTGATGTCATGTTAATCAGACCTGCAAATCTTCAGTGCATCAGTTCTTTTTGCAAGTTATTGTTGTCTGGTTGGTGCTCGCAATACCTGGTGGTATTAGATTGGAGACAAAGGAAGGGTAAATCGTTCCTCATTGCGCATGCGTGCCCGCCATCTTCAACTCCCGGAGGAAGGGGTCGTCAATGGCAGACGGTGCTAGGGTGCAGCTGACGTCATCTGCCGATACGTGGGCGGGGGATGGGGGATGGCAGGGTTTTGAGGGGTGAGGGTGAGGGACGGTACAGGGTGGTGGGGGAATGACTCAGCCGGGTTCTAAAGATGCGGACCCGAACTCGGGATATCATAATTCCGCTCTTTCCCCCCGCATGCGCGGTGGACATACGGCGCGCGGTCCGCTCACTTCCGAGAGAGCGCTACGGAGCGGCTCCCTTAATTCGGCGCACAAATTCGTGGATCCCCAAAACGGTACCTTGTGCTCTATGGAAACCGAAACGGGATTGAGAATTGGGTCGATAAAAGAAAGGTTCGGGGTTTGGGCGCTTGGTGGTGGGTCATTGCCTCGCCCAATACAAAATCAGTGGCTAGATCTTGAAACGTGAGGTGTTGGAGAATCGATTCGGATTTCGGCGCCAGAGACGCGATATACTTAATCGGACACCCTGTACCTGCGCCATACGCAAGATTTCGCGATCTGTCTTGGAACAGCAAGAGTTGATGTCAGGTGTTTCATGATACGTGTGCTCTACTCCTTAGAGACCTTGCGCGAGTTTCGTCTGATTCGACCACGTGTGTGCCCCGACATGCTGAATGCCATGTTATGAAATGACGTCAACGTGAACAGAATAGCTGTCTAGTACATCCGGTGACCTTCGCTGTTGGGGTACAATTGGATTGTTTTCTTTTTGATATTTGCCTCCATTGTGTTCGTGTAACCATATCGAAACACCAGTTTAAACAATTTTCGGTTTCAAACGAAAGCGTGCAGCGGAAATATCAAACTTGGGTGTGCTTCGTGAACATTCGCTGACAACCTTGGCCAACATTTAAAGTCTTCCCTTTCTGACGTTTTTTTGCATTGTGGGTTCGCTGGAAACAGGATAGCTGGTAATCAATATCATTAGTATTTTACCTGCCTTCCAAAAATTAACTATATTTGCCCAATTTTTTTGAGTGGTGACCTCTATCACTTTCGGTAGATGAATCCAGATAAGTGCTTGGATCGGATCTAGCAGAAACATAATCCAGAATTTACACATCAACTTTTTACACAAACATTAGCCATTCATTGGCATTTAGTTATCTTTTGTAAATTTTATTCGAGTGATATATGCAAGATCAATGCCTTTTTGCCTCTATTTTTATTAAAACTAAGCGATTCATAATTTTACATTTATAAAATTGAACGCTTTTTGTTAATATTTAAAAGAAATTAAGTGTTTACCGTTTAATTATTTTTAATGCGTTTTGATTTTTATACATTCTAATTTTAAATACTTGTATTCTTATTTTAATTTTGCATGTCTTTTTATCCATTTGATATATTTTTTAAAGATATATGTTCGTTTTATTTCCCCGCGAGTCCATCCAACAAATTGTGCCATTATAACTATTTACAATTAATCATTTTCTTATTGTAAAATCAACTTAGGCAACTTAGATGCTTGACTAATTGTTCTAGTAAATCGTTGCAATCAAATATTCGTTTTTACACATTGTCTGTGTCAACATATAATGCATGACACAACAATCTGCTCCATCAATATTTTTAACTAACTCTTTGGAAAATCTATTTTTTACACTTGGTGATACCGGTGATTCTGTTGCGAAAGTTTCGTGTGCACATGCTCAGCGAACTAAATCACGGCTATTATTAGAATTAGTTCTATATAACATACGCTCTTGAGCCGGACTTTTTAGTCATCAAGTTGAACAGCCAGAAAAAAATCAAGGTCTCGTTTATTTATTTGGGACGTAAAAATAGTGTCGGGCCAATAGTCGAATATCTCTTGTTATTTCTTTTTTGGAGGACTCGTTGAGAGCGTCATCGTCTAGTTTTACGGCGTGTCGTGCTGACTAGAACTCGGTTCACTAACCCTAACTTTTTACTCGCGCAACTGAGAACCGACTCACCGATTTACTCGCTTCGTCCCCATCCGACTGTATCCGCGCAGAACACTTAACTATTTTGTTTCCGACGGTCCAACACCAAACAAAGTGACTTGAAACAAATCTGAACGTCTCTAACCCTTCCTCGAAGAAGAAACTGCGAAGAAAGTGCGTGCGCTCCAGCTGCCAATTGAAACTATTTTCGTATCGAATTTTATGCTGCAAGATTCAACGAATTAACCTCCAGTTGACACCTACCCTACACAACAACTCATCCGAAATCAGTTTTTGTGCGACGGCCAACTTTCAATCCATCCCCCCAAGAGTGCCATTGAACCCTCCGAAACTTGGCATTAATAACTGTCACAAGAGGACGAATCAGAGGCTCGAAAAGCGACACTTGCCGTAAAGGTGCGGTTAGCCACCTTTTATTATTTTTGTCGCATTGCGTTAGCATTAAAAAAATCCACTGCGACAAAAGGAATAATTCGACTTTCACTGTCCACGCGATCAACACCGACGTAGCACTCTTCGAATCGTGTTAGGTTTTTTTTCTCTGCTCCAGCAAAGCAGAAACAAACCGCAACGTCACCTGGACCTTGTTTGTTGACACCCGAATTTTGTCAAAAATGGCTTCCCCCTGCTCTCCACCCAACACCCCAGTGGACGGTGTCCCTCCAGCAACCAGCCTGCCGGCCACCCTCCCCGGCACCCCTCGTACGGTCTCGCCACCACTTCCGGCCCAGGCCAAGTACTACTCGCCGCTGGGCATCGAATCGCCAAGACCGCATGACTCGCCCAAACGAAGTTTCGTCAAGAGCTCCATGTTCGGCTACATCCCCGACGCCTACGCCGCCCGCTCGCTTCAATTCGACGGACCCTGCCTGGACGATCCGCAGCCGAGATCGCGTGGCGGATCCAGCGCTTCCACGCCGGCGCCGTCTAGCCCCGTCCGTCAGCCGCCGCCCGCCGCCACCCCCGCCGCGGCGACACCACCATCGACCGGGCCTGCCGCCGATGCCGGCGCCGCCAACGGCCACGATGCTGCCGCCATTGCCGAGGAACAATCAGAACGTGTTCACGGCACGAGCGGACAAGGACAGCAGCACTCGCGTGATTCAGTTGACGAGCCTCCGAAACTCGCAGACAAGATGCCGCAAGAGAACATGACCAATGGGGAGCACTCCGTCACCGAGGAGGTGCACCAGCAGAAGGTGGGCACCCTGGAAGCGGATCCCATTAAAGATCCCGTAAGTGTTTCCTCCGACTCCTCTCTCTCTTGAATATTTCTATCTTGCAAATCCAATCTGGAAATTGAAATTGTTTATCTGTTGCACCATTGAAGTGCATGTGCATTACAATTTACAATTACAATTTGCTCCTCTTCTGCATGTTGAGTTGCTTAAATTATTGGTTTGCTGTACCCACAATTCTTAGCGGCGCTCTTATAAAATTCTTTGAATTACATCCGATGAATCTACACTGTACTAGCCCAAAACACGTTGCGTCGCGCTGACACCCTGTATTCAGTTTGCGTTGATCGATATAAATTGGGGCGGATGGTCTCTGTACAGGGTGCTCTTTGCATGCAATTGATGGCAACAACAAAAATACGCTGAAATAAATGTTAAAATTTCAGGAATATACTTTATATCTTTATAAACGTTATTTTAAAAAATAAATGGGTATATATGTATGGAGTTACCTGAAAATGCATGGATTTAAATCATTTTCACGACTTGAATTTCCAAACAAAAAGAGGAAGAACCCTCCTCTTGAGCCATCACAGCTCCCTTCTGTTCCCGTCCGCCTTACGTCCGCCTTAATTTATTTCAAGAGATAGAAACTGTCTGTTTATTTCAAAATATATTAGTATCTTACAAAAGGAACTCTGTGCCCTGTTAAAACAAAAACAATCTAACACTTCATTTTTGACGTTTTGAATAAATTGTTGGTCTCGGAAATGAATTTGCACTTCCTTTGACATGTGAAACAAATAGTTCATTCAGCTTGTGAACAAACGTCATTGTACGAACCAAACATAAACGACGTCATTCTGACGAATCTGTGAACTGTAGTTCGATAGGTTTATTTGTTTTCTATATAATGTAAGTAATACGTTATTAAATGAATAGTTTTAACCCGATAGTGGTTTGCATGACAATTCAAGACGAAACTTGTAACCATCTCTTCCCATCAATCTTAATGTTTTCAATTGTACACATCTCTTCCCATCAATCTTAATGTTTTCAATTGTACACATGTAATATTTTCCATTGCAGTACTGTGCTTTCAATCAGACAAGTGAGCAACATGTACTTGCCAACATCTGCTCGCTATCAAAATTCCCTCCTCTTTCTCCTCTTTCGTCTCCTCCCACACATCCCCCTTGATGGCAGTCATGATGGCCGCAGCTGTTCAGCACTTGAGTTCTCTAGCCCGAAACTCGATAGGACACCAAAATTGCCAGTTGGTCTAAGTCGTCTCCCACACAAGCGAAATGTTAAAAAAAATATTTAAAAAATGCTTATTTCGTCTGATTAAGATGGTGTTCTAGTAAGGCTTGGGACTCCCAGACCCGGGGGCAGATGCACATCAATATGTGACCCCACAAATCATCCAGTCGGAACTTACGAAACCCCCTTGTCTTCTCTTATCTTTTGTCGCGAACGTGAAACAACATCCTCCCTCATCTCAATCCCCACCACCGGGGCTCTAACCCAGGGGTTAAAATATCCCCCCCTTAGTATACGTTTTGGCACCTCCCTTTATCGTTGGATGGCGTTGCTGTCGATTGTCATTGACCGAGGAATTGATGGTAAGAACGGGTGTTAAATGTTTTCATCAACATCTTTATTCCTCAAGAATCCCTGCCAATGAGAGTACATCATTGATGAGAAAACAGACACAACATCGGAACTGTTGTTCTCAAATACTCAAGAGGTCAAACAGGAAGCTCTATCCTGGTCACTCGACAGCATCACTAACGGCAACAGTTGGAATCAAATGGTGCATGAAACCGAACGCTCTATGCACTGCATAACGCAAGCAGCAAATGGAGGATGCACAAAGCAATGAAAACAGCCAATACAAGCGCATAGATTATTTATTTCTCCATCTTGACAAACGTGTTTTTCTTTTGAGAGACGGAAGGCAGTGTAGCGAGGTGGGGGGGAGGTCGGGTCAGGACCGGGGAAAACTATGCGCATGGCGATGAGCCGAAACGATTATTAATGGATTCTGTCTCGGCCATTTCCTTTGACGTGTTTGAACGTTCCAGAAAGACGACTCGCTTTTTCGTTGTTGTCGGTCGTGACGGATCTAGTTGTTCTGCATGTTAGCGCCCTCTGGCGAAATCTGCCATCTGTTTCTTCGTCCCTTTAATTCCTCTCGCCGCCTTTTTTTTTGTACGTGTTGTTGAAGTGGCGGCGACGAAACATTGACGACATTGCCGATTTTCCGCCGGGGCCGGTCTTCTGAAAAAAAATTCTGTTTGACCACGCCCTCTTGTGATAAGAGTACATCTCGTATTTTACCAAATTTGTTTTATCAAATGTGCGTTAAGCTAAGACCAAGTTATGCTGTAGAAATTGCAAGATGATGCGGTACGATCCCCGCCATTTATACTCCGTAGAAACCTTGACTCTCAAAGTTCAGAGTGCGCCTAAAATATTATATTAGTATTAAAAGGGTTGTTTTTTAATGTTTGCAAGTATCAATATATTTATTTAAAATACATGAACAATCTGAAAGCCAAATGAGGTTTAACTGAAATGATTTGACAGAAAAAATGGAACCTACACTGTAGATATTTTTTCTCAATGAAAATTTATTTTTCAAATAAAGATCTAAGCATCGTCTTGCATGTTGACGAAAGATTGCGGTGCATTTGATCAACCCCACTGTCAACATAATTTAATTTCAAGAGACATGGTTCTATTTTTTTTAAGTATTTACGTATACGTTTTAACTTCTTCTAGCCCGGGGTCTGTTGAACGATTCGATAGTAAGCCGGCCCCAGTTGTCTGGTGCCTGAAATAGTCTTGGCTAGATTTAAAAAAACGATTTAAACTATTTCAGACAGACATCTGCCTATCGGGCATTGCTTCCCCTTTTGAACCGACACTAAACCCATGATTTTTTTTTCACCCATCATTTTTTTGTGTATATTTTTTGGCAGCTGTTTCAAAATACAGAGTTGGTAAAAGTATAACTTGGGATGAACTCTTTCATGCACCAGACAATTCTATGTTTTACAGTATAAACATCATTGAAATTGAGCTTGTGCATAACAAAATAATGGAAATAGGACGTCATAAGTATGTATAATTATAATCCTACGTTTTCTTAATTTTCTTATCTTCTGGCAGATGTTTTAAATTCCCGTCCGTTTCGTTGCCGAGTTCTAATTGTAGTTCTGCAATTTCCAGCGTTTAGTAAAATAACCATTTAATTAAATTTAAACTATTTATTAATCAATATATCATATGTCTTATTCTTAGCGATTGTTTTTGAAATGCATGATGTCAAATACATCGTAAGTTGCTTAACTGTTCGTTATACGGTTACGTCTGCTAGAGTGATCTTTTCCTATTCCACAATCTGGATTCACTTTGCCATTGAACTTCTCCTAAGTTATCAGTGCTGTCACGAGCCGTCTCGCGTTCCTCGCATACTTGGCGTTGCTTATTTTAAAATTCTTACTTTGGGGAATGGAAAGCCGATTCAGTAGTGAATGACGACTGAAGTTCATGGGCGGGTGTGCAGCGTAGAAGATCTATATCACTACTACGATTTATTTTCGTCACCCCCTGTCTAAATTCTTCGTGGCACCCTTCCATCATCTGCAAATACGTCAGATGTTTTTGTTTGAGTGGAAGACTGGGTTAGGGGGGGAACGAGAGAGAGCGTAAAAACCGTTTTGAAATTAGTTATCAATAAGGCACAAGTCGACAATAGCATCGCGACGTCAAGACGTCATGCTGCGTAAAATTACATACTTCTTCACATTGCCCCAAGAAAACGCAAACTCTATGATTGAAAATGGTTTTAAATGACCGCCACAGATAAAATGATCAAGCATTTAGATCTAACCTTAATTGTTTTTCCTCTCACCTAACCTTTATTTGGTGCAATATAAATGTACACTACTTTGTTAAACGATCAAATACTTGTAGGCTGATAAGTCAAACACGAAAATCATAAATGAAAAGACACAAAGTCCAGGACAATTGCATTTATCAGACGATATATCCGGCTTGTTGAGTGAGAGATCGGGCCATGTTAATAGAAACATGGACGTTATCCAATTGAAGGGTGCGTCCCTGTTCGTTAATATTAGTTCTCAGGTTTCCGTGTCGGTGGCGCATGTGATAAGCAGGCGATAGACGTAGGCGTTCGAAATTTGCAATATCAGATTTGAATGACGTCGTTCGAAACTAGTTTTGTATTCGTTGTGAATGTCAAGGTGAATGTGACGAGGCCTTGGGCAAGATTCCGCCACTGTTTGCATGCTGAAGGTGTGGAACATGTACACAAGACAATAATAATCCTAGTTTCATCATATCCTAAAAATAAGTTTTCTCCACGTTGAGCGTCTAAGAGGTATTCGTCATCTTCATGCATCGAGGGTCAACTGTCTCCTGGATGCACGTCCACATGAACCCTAATTTGGCCTCCTGTAACTGATT
>JAQGBY010006438.1:0-13116 GCA_034698785.1 Mycogona germanica
GGTCCAGTAGTTTTCGAGTCTATAAAGACACACACCCATACTAACATACATACATTCATTTTTATATATATAGATAATATAGGTAATTTAGTTAACAAATTCGCTTTTGCACTTATCCTATCTTTCATAAAATAAATGCTGCTGGAAAAAAAAATTGGCTTAGGTTTACAGGAGGACATTGCGACAAACCCACCGTGTGATGTAATCTGTAAGTGTAGTTTTCTGAAAGTCGACCCCGACGCGAGTGCGACATTAAATAGAAGGTACGCGAATAAACACACGAAAAAGATTCGCAACGAACGGAGACGTTTACTTTCGCGTTACACAATCGATTGCTCCGCACCCCCGGTTCCCTCCCCTCAAATAAATTAAACCACCAAGGCAAAGGAATTCCCAACCTTTTGGCGAACATGTCATTTGTAAATGAGGTGACGTCATCACTTGAGTGAAACCAATTTGTGCTCCATTTTCTTCCATTTACATTGTAGCAGGAGTAAGAACCGGAAAATGGATAAGTCAACAACATTTCGTGAAATTAGGTTGAGATATGCAAAATTGAAAATTACCACCATTTGCCTACCACTACCTACCATTGACAGTACTAGTCAATTATCAATTTTAATTGTGAGGTTGGATTTACGGGGGAGGGGAGGAGGGAGTTGGGGGAATGGAATGGGGAGATCTCTTGTTGACTTAGCTTAGTTATCAGAATAGGACGGTTGAGTTTAGTTTAGCTTTCAAATTCGCGGTATTTTGAATTTCTCACTTCTGTTTGTCATTGGAGGAGCAAAAACGCCATGGTCCACCAAATTGTCATTCGTCAGCCATCAGAGCGTTGTTGACGACAGTCCATCCAGATCTTCTGTGCACACACCACATCCGGCCGATGATCCAATTAGTGCCTAAGCACGGAGGGGTACAGAATCTTCCTGTTGTGACCCGTCACTTCAGTGAAATAAAAAAAAAAAAAAAAAAAAACTACAACCGATCGATTCTCTGGAACGCCACCAGAGGACACCAAGAACTGTCATTCACAATGGGGATACCATTTTTGCGATAGAGCTTTGATTCGAAGTCCACGTTGGCCATCTTCAGGACCTCAGAAACAGACCAGGCCACGGCAGAGCGGTGCATTCTGATTCTCCACAGGTATCCGTTAAGTCGAACGCTGGAACGAACGACATGACCGCATCTCATCGCTCTGCCGACGGAACACAGCTCCGTTGCACTTGATGGCGTGCACTCGTGGTACTTCTTGTCGCAGTCACAACGACCGCCGCCAGACACAAGAAAATAGGTGTTTTATTTTACGACGGATGCAAATTCGTCTGCAATCCCGGTGCCGTTCGGTTGCACACACCATCATCATTTAACGACCGTCGAATGTATATTTTTCTATAATCTCCAACCAGCAATGTGCTGGTGCAACATCAGCGTAAATGTGGCCATCATGTAGCGGGACACTGGGTACGTCGTGTTTTCGTGTTACCCCCCCGACCAAACGGCCACCGCGCATTAGCCCCGCAATATAGACTAATAATTTTTTTTTCATTGCCGCCGATGCAGTGTAGTTGCCGTTTTTACCGGCATTTACGTGTCGAGACGGTGAGATCCGCTCGTTTGAGACGGCGATAAACTCGCGCAAATCGCTGTCGGGACGCGCCTCTCGGATCGCGCCTTGCTCTATTGTACGACCTCAATCCCTCCCCCTACAATTAGTTCTCGCGCGCTCTCTCGCATATTCGACCACCGCCGTGCATTATTTTTTATTTATTCTTCTCATCTATATCCCTCCATCCTCCACATAGCTGTCTGTGACATTCGCAGAGAGCGAATCATATATGAAAGCGAACGAATCATTCATGACACCAATAGAAACTTTTCAATTAAAAAATTCCTCGAAATCAAACCGGCAATTCGATTTAAGTCCGTCGTCAAAAAAGAAAAAAGTCTCTTGGTGCACTACCATATAAGATATGTTCTGATTTTAAGGTTAAGATAAGATTCGGCGGTCCCGGGTTCGATTCCCGGCGCGGGCTCTCGATAATTTCGATCCCGGGGTACTGGTCGTTCCCCCTCGCACAGTGCCTAAGCACCATGAGGGGGACGTAACGCCTGTAGTGCGGTTGACTACAGTTGATTGAGAAAAAAAATATTGGTAACACTCATTGATGACATTTCGCTATGGATTCAAAATGGCTACCACAGATGGAAGATAGTGACCAACGTGACCAAAGAAGTAATGTCCACTGACTGTACTTGGCGTCAAAAGCTCGTTTCACGCAAGTGACCGTCGAAAACGATTTCCACAAACGATCTAATGTGTGAGACCATATTGATAAACTACGTATGTTGATAATTAATATGTATAGGCCATCCGGTAATTGCTAATTTGATTAAACGGTACATCCAATGAGAATTCACATGGCACGGGCAGAGAAAAGCCTATAGTTTAGTACAGAAAGCACTCTATGGCCAGTTAAGGTTTGTATTATTACCGCCAGAATCGTCCCACATCATTCGACATATCGTGCAATACTTTGTAACAACTCTGTATAAAAGTAACGATAAAGAAGCTTAGAAAAGCCTTTGACCGCGTACAGGGGCACAGCGTGCAAAGTGGCATTATAGCGAACAGACAGATTATAACGGGTTACGACTGTTTGCACAATCATTCGATTAGATACCTGCTACTCACGCTAATGTACAAATACTGAAATATTTCACATGCTAATTTTTATGACAATTTCCGCGAAAGTTGTAAAAAACGGAAATATCGAGTTTTTCATCACCTCGTTGATCCAGTCAATCTTGATTATAAAATAGTTCATTAATTTGATTCCATTCAATTGATTAATTTGATTTTATTTAATTGATTCATTTGATTTCATTTAATTGATTCGTTTGCGTTTAATTCAATAATTCCATTCGAATGAATTTAGCAATCGTGTGCTTCAGACACATTCTGGAACACACATCAATAAGAATAAGATATTACTCACTTTATGTTCGGAGATTACTCGTACGTCCATTGTAGATTAAAATTAGTAATTCAAACAACTCACCAAACACGACTTATCTTTTAAAAGCGAGTATCGCAACGAAAACGTCACATCTGGACACAAATCTACTATTCTGTGGAGTCAGACAATTTAGCAACTGTATATATACACAATTTAGGCAAATTGGCCGAATAAAAATACGGATTCCATGTGACACCTACACCAATAAAAAATATTGAGATCTTGAAACTGTGCGTAGCGGGGATAGGAGGACTGCGAAGGAAAACCCCAAAGGAGGCTCTATAAAAAAGTGAAAAGGTCGCGGGGTGGGAAATTAACCAGTTGAGAGAACTTGGCAATGACAAATGAAAACTACCCATTCGGAGTGAAAATGGCACCGTTCAAAATTAGGAGGAGGGGATATCGATAATTCGAAAAATAGGCTTTTTTATATGTTCACAGTGTCATCAGGATTCGGGGAAACCCAGAAAGGTACGCAAAAAAAAACGAAGGGAAGAAAGCGTGGGTGGGATATTAAGCCAACTCGTTGGTGTGGACTAGATTCTTTCTATACACCTGCCGGCTATGCCCACACGCAGGGTCGGATTAGGATGTGGGAAGGTCCACAATTAGTACCTCTCACTAATTATTTTTATTTAATTCTTTAGTATTCGCACTTATAATTAAATAATTTAAGGTGTAATATATTATACCTGAATAGTATTTGATGGATTATTGAAGGAGGGGTGGGGCAGTGTTTTGTAGAGGGTTGCCCAGGGCGACACTTGGTCCCACCAATATAAAATCAACTTGGGATACCGCTCCGAGCTCAATCTCTTTGTTTGCACATGAGGTCGAAACTTGGGCGCAATCGTATGACGTCATCGCGGTTAATTGGTGCACCCAGGGCGAAATTCGCGCATGCATCAATGTATGTGGATCCTCTCGGGTCCCACTGTGCTTTTTAAAAGTTCATTTTGGAAAAGGGCTTTACGGGAAAGTAAGGTTGTGTATCTCTATTCCCTTTCATTTGCGAGCTGCAAAATCATATACGTTAATTTTCAATCTTTTACATTTAAAATATTTTCAATATTTATATTTTTCTCCGTGTTTCCGGCTAAATGCGAGTGTAACAAAAGAATCAAATTCCACAAAATTTCAATCGAATTACGTGCACATAGAAATTGTGTTGATTAAAAATATCAATAATGGGGGTTGTGTCCGGGACAGACCGGACAAAAAAGACGAACGAGAGTTGGCAATAACTCGTCTAACATAATAATAGTAAACTATTATTTAAAATGAAAAAATTAAAACTAGAAAACCGTGTGAATTTTTTTTAATCGAGAGTTCGAGAGTTATCGAGAGTTATCGCTAACTCGTTCGTCTTTTTCATCCGGTCTGTCCCGGACACAACAAGCAATTGAATTGACAAAGCAATGCAAAGCAAAGCAAAGCCAAAGCAATTGAATATAACCCAGTCGTTCCTCTTCCTATTCTATTGTTAGAAATATCAGTTAATTTTACAGTTAACTTTGGATTGCTGGATTGGACTGTTCAAAATTCAAAATTAATCGTGAAAGTTGGTGTGTGGTCGTAAGAGGATGTTCAGGTCTGCTGTACGAGACGAGTACCGAACGGCTCCCGCTCCCGACACACAAGCATGATGCATGGCTTCCAAACCATTGAAACCAACAGGCTGATGCTGCAAATATGACGCGTTGGAAATCCCCATTCGCCTTCGCAAAATGTACTGTACGTATTTAGCGTGCGTGCCGACAAAACTCGACTTACGTACATGTACGTATATATATATATATATACCACTGGAGATGTGTGAGCGACGTATATGGTCCCCGCCATACGAAAATTCCCCTGCCTGCATGCAGACCACATGAGATTCGCTAGAAGATTCGCCCACCCACGCACTTTGGTTGTTGTACACGAGACCCAAGCTCGTCTCGAAAAGAAAACTAATTTAGACCAAGACCAATTAATCTCGTTTTGAGAAGAACCCTATCAAAGCAGCTCTCGGTGTTTGGCGTGGTCATATGGTGGCGAATTTTCGTCCTCTCGTCTTGCGTCACTGGTCAAAACAGCTTTGCCGAGACATCGATTCCGAACGACATCGACGCAATACGCAATGGTTTTATTTTATGACGAAAAAAAAATTCAAGGCTTCATAGGGCTAATCTGTTCATCAGATACAGTACATGTACTTGTATCCACACGTACATGTATATAATTTACTGACAAATGCTCGCTCAGCCATCCATGCAAAGCGAAGTAATGATAACGTGTAACAATTTGAAAGCAATTAACCTCTTGTGACCCCCGAGCTCATTCAAATGAGACAGTTTGGCTCCCACATCGGAGATGCGACGGAGTGCTCTCTCATTGGCCAGCCGAAACTCGATCGACACCATATCGTAACTTTTGCTCCAATAACGAGCATGCCACCACTAATGGTTCTCTCCAGTGCCCAGGGGTGGGCATTATTCTGGAGAATGGAGTGCGCGGACAGTCCGTGCCCTGGGCGATTGCCCAGGATGGACGCTATATATACTCTTTGGTGACTGGCATTCTAATAGCACGGTTGGTCAGACGCGCGATTGATGATGTCGAGGGAGATGAAGAGGTGCAGGTAAAAAGAAGAAAAAAAATGGAAACAAAATAAAAACCGTAAAATTTACATCCGAAGAGATTTATTCAACAGACCGTCGCCTCTGTGCGTGGACATGGTATATCATCGGCGCATGCGCATTGTGGTACGGCTTTTTTTAAAACACGATTCACCCGCTCGCAGGCCGAGGACCGCCATGAAACACTAATGAATTACACGTAATTCATTCAAGGTTAGATAGCGCCGGTACGCAGCTAACATAGGACTAGTCGTATCTCAACTGTTCCCCAAAAAATGAGGGTTTCCACAGTGACCGAAATTTGTATCTTTTGGAATCATTGGTCTCTGCAGTTGGAGAAAATGTATTCTTGAACATACCAGGAATGAATTCTCATCGCAAGTGTCGTTCATTCTGATACTCCCGCTATTCCGCAAAAACAAGATATTAAAGAGTCGTTCCAAATAAAGGAATCTCCAAAATTTTATCGGTGTTCTGTTCTTCGCTCCGAACCCGGTTCAGTGAAATTTTCCACCCAGGTGAACTTGGATGAATCTTCTGTTTATAATATTTAGGCTGAGTGCTCGCTTGGTGAAGGAGAGCGAAAGAAGCAGTCAGGGAATTCCCCAAGTCTATCTCGTTTTTTGTGTGTGCTCCAAAACATGTAACAAAAGAATCGAGAACACAGACGTTACAAAAAATAAAAAGATAAAAAAAAGGGAAGAGTGAAAAAAAACCGGCAACGTATTATGCTAACTCCGTGTAATGCGAGACCTAATGTCGGGACAATATGCGATAGAGGTAAAATCGATACTTAGTTGCAGGTTTATGCACTTTTAAAACGAACGCAACCGGTTAGGCAGTGGCGGCCGGTGGATAAACTTTCTTCGCGAGGCCTATCTCATTTGCAAGCGTGTCGCTGCCCCTTATACGTTGGCAATCACTGTTACCAGATGATATTGCCGCTGCTGAGCACGTATTTATTGCGATTGAAGCAAAAATGCGTTGGACTTTCATATACGAATACTAATTATTTTTTATTTTGCTCACAAAATATCGCGCGTTTTGACTATTTTTCATTTTGATCATACCTGACTTTTTATTTTCAATTCATGGCTTACCAGACATTTTTGGTTTTCTGATTTGGTTTCAGAGCTATTACAGGAAGGAATTGTAATAGAACACAATCCTGTTCATAAATTACAGAAATACTTACATCGAGAGGAGTGTACGAAATGGCGTGTAACCAAATGAAAGCGTTTGACAGAACGCACCATAACAAATAGCAAGTTGTGGCCGGAACAGCGCCGAACGAAAAAAAGACCAACAGAGTCGGCGACAAGCTCTTCATATAAAATAATAGCACAACTATTATTTAATAAGAATAAACATAAAATAAGAATAAAATGAAAACCACTGCAACTGACGAAAAACAAGAGCGATGACGATTCACACTTACCCAGTCCTTAAAATAAATTAATATGATTTAAAAAAATTCATAAAACATTTACCAAGGTAGACAGTACCGGTTTCACTTGCACCATTGCGACCACAAATATCATTTTAACATGGATGAAACAGGTCACACAATATAAGTATTTAACTCGCATAAATGGACCATTGATTCAAACGGCCCTAACACTGGTTTGTTGCGTTGCGGTTGCTGGTAGTGGTCTCACACTTGGGAAGAAGCCGGTGTGGAAGGCCCAAACGTTTTTGTTTCGCACTATAAACGATATATTCTATTGTATCATGATATGATCAATATTTTAGCAAATTTATCAAAACTATCTTATTTTTTTAACAGATTATCACATTTTTCATTTCGGGTCATTTTCTAATTGTGCCCATTTCCGATTGCTTAATAATTACTCTGTATCTACAGGAAACATATATCTATTTCGATCAAAATCAAATCTTTTATCAAATCTTTTAGAGTAAAATAAAAGATAAATTCTGACCAATCAGATAGGAATGAAATTGATTTATTCATGCGCCAATGGGCTTGTGACTCAGCCAGTTTGTGTGAACGGCAGCAACCCTGCACTAATGCTCGCTTCGCATTTTAGTCGTTAATTATTCTGCTGCAAACGTACACGTAGTCCGCGTGTAATTAATGAAATCGACAGGTACACGCCTAAATAAAGACATTTTAAAAAAATCAAAAAACTAAAGACGTGTAACATGTAAATGCGCTTAATTACTGCGAGCGCAAAAAAAGGAAAATCACTCGACATGGGTTCAATTATCTTCTTTTTTTCCGCTGTTTCTGCGACTGCTCGCGAACATGCGACTAGATCCTGTTGAATCAATCGCTACGTGGTTCTTTATATAAATGATGCATAAAGTAACCTCAGCTCGTCCGTATCAAGAGGAGGCAGACCACTTCATTTTACAAGTATTCATACTTTTATCCAAGTGTACTGTAATCTATAAATGTGCGTATCTGTTCCACCAGTAGAGCTCGCGAAAAATGCAATATAATTTGTAAAAATATTAACATTCCAAATTTATGACACGTCTAAAAAGGGAGTCTGAATGAAAAATAAATGTATAAAAAGCAACTTGTAGTTTAACACCCTACAACTACTAGAAAGTCTAAAAATAAATATAATAAAAAAATGTTATTACATGTCAAAGATGGTTCTTAAAATTTACATATATGACCACCCCTTATTAAGTAATTTAATCTCGATGTCGAGTCAAGTATCTTATTAAGTACGATCAAGTATGTATATTTATACATATTAATATATAAATAAAATTGATACGACATTAAAACTGCACTTATTATCAACTCACTCTTATTTTCTGAACGACTGATCTGGGATTTCCAGTGTAAATTGAGCAACCAAACGAACAGAGAGAGTACAAGTGATCCGCCCCTTCATAACTGCCCAACTGTCCGCATGTTTGCCGAGAATAGAATCGTTGGTTCGACATCGAGATTCGAGTCCCAGTTCACACGACTCAATTATTTCATATGCTCAAATTGAAAAATCCAATTAAAGAAGGTGCAGTTAATTGGCGCGCGCTAGGTCAAAAATCGCACTTGTATAGAAATAGCCAACATTATTGTCCAACCCTCACCTTGACATGTTCCTAGAATACGCTAGACCTTCCTGAGACCTCAGTTTAAATCAACTGTGAGTCAATTGTCATAAACATTTTCTTTGTTCTATTCAGCGCGACAACCAATAAGGAACAGCAAGACGCGTTATTTATTCTTCTCCGACCTTGCGAATTTATCCCACAACTTCAAATGTAAGTGAAAAAAATGTGATGAGCTGAATGAACTCAAAATTCGTGTTGGACTGCGCTCAAGACGAGACGGGAGTTCATCATCATTTTATTTAAGACTTGATTTTCGTAGTCTCTTCCATTGATAGAAATAAATATGCCTTAATTTGATTAAAAGCTGGATTTCGATAATATCCAAAATGTCTTTCACAATTGGAATTATGAATCGATAAAGTATTTATTGGTGGCATAAAGGGATTATTTTTTACTCGAAAAATGAAAGATGATATCGAGGAGGCCAACAATAGTGACCCCTCGAGTGTCATCCATTTGACAGCCAGAAATGAGTGAACCTATTTGCCTTCCCTTAACAGTTTTCAGTCATTCTTAAATATTTTGAATCAATATTAGTGAATAATCGTGCTTTCACAGTATAGCATTACACACATAATTGACTATTACAGCACATTTGGATGTGCGCAAGGTCATTGGAGGATATCGTCGTGCCCAATGGCTATTCAGTCACATACTGGGCGTACTCTGGTAAGTTTTGGTCATCGCGTATAAAAAAGTAATCTTGTAATATTCGGTAATTATACACGATGCAGTAAATGGTTTCGGAGGATTATTTCTTTCAATAGCTTTGTGCCAATGCGAGGTTGGATTGAAACCGGTGCAAGCAAAAAAGTCTGTGCATATATATATATATGTGCTTAAATAATTTGGTTGGGTGCATGCCTATGACTAATATAGACTGCCCGTTTTGGTCGTTCGCGAACGATCATTTAGGGCCTGTGTCGAATAGTGAAATGATAATTCCGATTAATGTCAGGTTTTTCTCCCATTGGCTAAAATCCCTGAAAATCAAAAGTCCCTTGGATATGAAATATATATATATGAAAATAAGCAATGACATCTAGTACTAATTATTATAATTGAAAGAGTGAATGTGATCTGCACCTAATAAAAGCGCTTTTTAACGCGTGCTAATACTACATTGCATCTCTGGTTTCTCTACAGATATATTGACGTCAATTATCCACTCCAATTTGTTTTTGGACCGTGATATTGTTTCGTTCCAACGAATCAAAACAATATTGTTGTACGCAGGGAACGCGATTGCAAACGATTAGATTTCATTAATTGCAGACTGAAGACTAAAAAGACACACTCAGGTTTCCCCAAAGTGCACACATTTTCGCCACAAATTCATCGCAACGCCCAAAGGACCTAACGGATAATTAAGGGCCTAACATTGCCGCACGAAGGGCAAGACACCATTTAGGACAATGCCTGTGCTGCTAGAGTACCTTCACAAAAGAGTTAAATTGGGCATAAACAATTCACAGAAGACGCGCAATTTGTGCTAGGGAGCCGTATTGCTAAAATCACAACGATCAATCTATGGACGTCTTTGGCAATGATCGTGGGATTTTGAAGATGACGAAGAAGAAAAAAAAACTGTTTGTCCACATCCGCTCATTTATATGCGTGGAGTTCTTAATCAAGTTCTTATTCGCATGCGTGGAGTCATTAATGAAAATAAACGCGCTTGTGTAGATGATCGAACAATTTCAATGCCTGTGTGCTCGTACATTATTATACAAAGATATCAGATATTTAGGAAAGTTTGCTTTTCCTCAATTGACGATTCTGCGGATTAATGAAAGGGATGAACCGCTAACGATATTCACGAATCCACGACTATTTCCATTCTACAAGTAATTACAGAGTACAATACGTTTATTCAATCAAGAACGAAACGCAAACGTATGTCAAATTTACATGTAGGCCGGTCTTACTGTATGTATGGATTTGAAACTAAACTTCAAATATATGCTAGTTGTTTTATGGGTAAATCTATCTCTTTCTTTCTATTAGAAAAATTATTTTTCCAATTGTAAAAAGGAAAATAATTGTCGGCCTCCTTGACAAATAATTTAAATTTAAACTACAATAACATGATTCAAAGAAGTATTGTAGTTGATCCTCCACAGACCCCGTGAACTGGAGAGCATATATAATACTATTCGCTCGTCCAATTAATTACATACAAGATGATTGTTCGATTATTGGGTAGGGTGAGGACTATAATTACTATTGTTTAGTTGAGTTTGTGATAATTAGTTCTGTATATTTTTAAGAAAAATTTTGAAGTCAAATTTATTCGAGGTTTCTTCATTTTGTATTGTTTCAGCAATTACATGTGGCTCCAGAAATTACATGTCTACAAAATAAAAGAACGTGTCCCGATTAGGCGTTATAGCGTCTCAAAAGGATTTTATTCGCTGCATCTAGAAATGTTTAAAAAAAAATTATTTTATTTGAAAACATTAAAATTTTATTAAATTAAATTATATTTACACAAAACCAATACTGTGCAGTAAGTAGAACAACTTGTTAAATGCCAATATTTTGAATGATTGCTGATGATTGTTTTTACTGTTTATAAATGTGATAATTTCGATTGCACAAAATAAATCAAAATACACTGACCGCATTTACTTCGCGACCTACTTGAACCCCATGCCAATTACAATTTCCAGGTATACCTGCTATTATTGTAGAGCGGTTTTCACGTCAAAATAAACTATTGCTCATGCGCATGCAATGTGTAATACCTTTTTCGCGGAACCCATTTGTCATCTTAAAGGCGCAGCAAGCATATATATATAAGTGGACTGCCGAAGGCCAATGAGCTGATGCAGCTTTCTAACGAAACTACTACAATGAAAAGACCCTAGGATTTGTAAAAAAAAATATAAACCACAATCACAAAATAACTTTTTTAATTGAGATTTGTTTCTCGAATCGAAAACGACTCACAGTGGATACAATTTATCGTTGTATCACGGGAGTATCTAATCTTTCAGGCAGGAGAACGCACCAAAATTGTATTTGAATATATCTATCTAAATTGAGTTTAAGGTAATAATTAATTCACGAGAAGTCGTATCATTCATAAACGTTGATCTGGACAAATGCACATTCCAACTGCCACCATCGTTTAGATTATTTTTAGCATGTTGAGCTAACAAAGACTTGTTCTCTCCTACTTAAGAACTTGATAGTTTAGCATAAAATAGCATTATGATACTCATGCGTTTAGATTATTGTGGCTTTAGTCTAAAACAATGCCAAATTACGAGCTTTCAAAGCCTCTCGTGTACAAAATAAGTTTCCCATGGGAACCCCTGTGTGGACCGCAGCGGTCCATCTACAAAAAGTAGATTATCTAGTGCCACCTTCTCCGTGCTAAGAAATTGAATCTCGTTCCAGCGTCTCAAAAATTCATGAGAAGGTGTTTGTTTTGCGGTACAGCATCGGTTGACCCATCGCTGAACGAATCTCGGCCCTTACATCATACGCCCTTTCAATCTGTGGGGATCTAAACCCTAACAAAGCTACAATTATACACTGTTATTATTTATTTTTCCTTCGCTTCTTCCGCTCGATTCTAAAATAGAATAAAAGCTAATGTTAATCGATGCCAGTAAATTAGCAGTGTGATTATCTTGGACACAAGCCAATGAATAATTCATTTATTTTGTGACGGGATCAATCACCAGACAGAAGAGTCGTCACCAACATTTGAGCGACTTAAGCATGAGGTACGTACACTATGCGCTATCAAAATGTCATTTTGTTTTGGTGAAACACATGCGCGAGTTTGAAATCTCAGTGTACAGTTATTTAAAATCTTCCCTAGTTCGACTTTGAGATATTTGTTAAGGAGAGGTCCACCAGCGTGTTCGCCCTAAAACCTCAAAAGGAGACTACCTTACCTGATCTCGTTTGGCCCAAACAAAATTATATTTTCAAACGGCTTTATATGATTTGAATGACAAATAACCGATTTGGTCGCAAAATTAGTCGAGGCGGTTTAACACAATTGATACAACAAGCATTGCAAAATACAATTTCAGAACACCTTAAGTTCGTAGGCATGTAATGTAGATTAATTTAAAACAAAAGAGTCCCGAAAAATCACATTTGACTTACCAGAAGTTGGTGGGACGCTTTCACTTGAACCCCAACCCTAACCTTGAACCCTAAAACCTCAATAGGAGACGACCTCAGATTATCTCGTTTGACCCAAACAAAATCATATTTTCAAACGGTTTTAAGATTTGAATGACGAAAAACATGAGATTTGGTCGCAAAATTAGTCGTGGCGGTTTAACACAACAATTGATCTTAAGTTCGTAGGCATGTAGATTAAATTAAAACAAAGAGTCCCGAAAAATCACATT
>JAQGBY010006439.1:0-13113 GCA_034698785.1 Mycogona germanica
TTACGGTCACTTTATTGTTTGTGCTATGTTTGATTACAATAAAAAAAAAAAAAAAAAAAAAAAACTTTCATTTCGTAGTTTCAAAATTTTGTGCTACACGCATTTTCACTTTGTCATTTATATATATATATTTTTTCATTTATGTACAATTTTGACACATCGATTACGTGTCAGATTAAAAGCGCAGGTTTAAAAATGAAATTGCACCTCACGCATCTTTAGATATAGTTTCTCATAAAATAATCACTGGTAATTTATTCCAGACAAAAAATAGTAAAATTTGTGCGCTTCGTGCAATTTCCCTTTTTTATTTTGCTACACATTTCAAAAATTGGCGTCACTCTCGGCGCAGTAAATGAACACAATTTCTAGTTCATTTTACATAGAAATCTTTGGATTTAAAGTTTTACAAAAATTGCGATTCGCGCATCTTTATTACAATTTTGACGAGAATGATGACTTTGAAACTTTGAAAAAAAGCGCTATTGGATTCAAAAATCGCGCCACACTACTAGCACGCTTTGCAGCTCACCTGGCGCCATCTTGTGTCGCGTTCGTGACAAGCATCATAAATTAGCGCTTAACAGCGCTAAGCCGCTTTAGAGAAACGGAAAATCGTGGATCTCTGGCCATAGCAACCATTAACCAACAAAACATCAAGATCAAAACAAATCTTTGAAACATGACAATTCAAAGTAATTATAGTTTTTATAAAATATGGAGTAACTTTCGGAAATGTTGAATTTATCATTGTTCATAAACAACAGTTGCTTGAATTCACGTAAGTTTTCAACTTTGAATTTGTTTTCTTGTGTATGCTGGTTCGACGTATTTGAGAACCTATAGATCGAACCCAGATTATATTTTCCTAACATACTTCAACTTATCTGAACGTTACGAAAAGATTAAGTACTCTAATTAACAAGCTCCTTGGGCCAGGGCGACCTATATCTTTCCGCAACTCTTCCGCTGCCCAGCGTGCTCGGGAGATACATCGGCTGTTAAAATCATTTATCGAGGCAACATGAGTTAACAAGCTCCGTGTTCGGAACACTTTCTTTTACAGTGACTCCTAAGTTTCTGCTGTCATCGCTTCGCCATGAGATTCAAAGTTGCACCGCTCAAGGAAGCAAAACATATCCTTCAATTTCACGTGAAAACCCCAGCCAAAATGTTAAAGAGAATTTGCATAAACTGTAAATATATACAGTTTATTCAAATGCTCTGTTCCCAAACCTATTTATTTAATCAAGTGTAGCGACAATTCCCTGTGCGCTTATTGAGAACGTGTTGTCTGGTTGTTAAATTACTTTGAGTTATCCTTTACGAATGGATTACATAGCGATGTGGTTACCTGCGTCGGGTGGTCTTCTACGGAAGAGGTGCTGTCAGTGGGCGATGACCAGCAGGTACTGGCATGGAACCTCATGTCCAATGACTGCCGAGTGGTCGCCAATCTGCCGCCACACGTTTACGCCACAAACTTGCACTGGTGTCCGGTGCCAATCGTCAGTGGCAAGAAGCAGCTCGGTCTTGACATCTTTGCCTTGTCATCGTCTGACGGTTAGTGGGTGTTTTTCTATATTCTCGAAAATTTCGATCCCGGGGTACTGGACGTGCTCCTCGCATAGTGCCTAAGCACCATGAACAAAACGCCTGTACTGCGGTTGACTACAGTTGATTGGAACAATAAATAAATAAAATAAAATTTCGAAATGTGATTTACTTAAAAATTGTGTTTGCCATGCTTCTGTTGTGGTTTCGCAGGTAAATTTTATCTGATTTCGAAGATCGGCCGCATTGAAAAGGCAGTCGAGGCTCACCTGGGAGCCGTTCTCATGGCCAAGTGGTGTCACGACGGAAGCGCTTTGGCGACAGGTATTCAGAATTGTCCAATTTCTATGATAAGCGCTTTCCTCTTTGTCGAGTTTTCAACAAAATGTGTCTATCGTTTATTGCAGGTGGGGAAGACGGACAAGTGAAAATATGGTCAAAAAGCGGCATGCTAAGATCCACCTTAGTACAAACTGGTAATCCAGTATTTAATTTGAAGTAATATATTTTGCAGAAAGTTTTCACTAAGTGTGCTTCAGCAAATTAAACAGTCTATTGTCACCAAAAAATATGGCTTCAGAGTCCAGATGTTTTAATCACAAAATTTTACTTTTATTTTTGATAATAAATCATTTAATAAATATAATCATAAGTCAAAAAAACATTTTGAATATTCTACAAGAAACCACAATTTGATGAACTTATAATCTTAAGTCGAGGCAACATATTTCCTTGATATCGAATATAATTTTGTGTTTCTTTTATCATCCAGGTAAACCAGTGTACTGCATCGACTGGAGCTCTGACTCGAGCTCTCTTCTGTACACCAGCGGAAAATCTCTCGTCATCAAATCGTTACAGCCATCCAGCAAACCTCTACAGGTCCATCACATTTTCTACTCAATTGGTTATAATCTCGATCGAATCGAAGCATCAATAACCTTCTTTTTTTCAACCATAGTTTCATGCCCACGACGGTATTGTACTCAAGGTTTCGTGGAACGCCAATAACAATTTGATTCTATCTGGTGGCGAGGATTGTCGTTATAAGGCAAGGGCCCACAATTGATCTATATAATACACATTGTAAAATAGTTATTCTTATTTGAAGTGAACAGTTGAGGAAAGCAATTCTAATTTAATATGCGATATTATTCTTTCTGGAATTGCAAAGAGAAGGTGTGGGATATTTACGGTCGAGCGCTCTACTGCAGTCCACTCCAGGATCATCCAATCACTTCGCTTGCGTGGACACCTGACGGCGAACTGTTTGCTGTAGGCTCATTCAGCACATTGAGACTCTGCGACAAAGTTGGTGTAAGTAGTTGGTTCCGTATACAACGTTCAGTCTTACTTTAAACATAAATTAATTTTTTGATGTAACATTACTGCTGAACGAAGTTATTTTTTAATTTGCATCTTTATATTTCAAGTGGTCGCACTGTCTGGAGAAGCCCGACACCGGTAGTATTTTCAACTTGTCGTGGTCAGCTGACGGAACTCAGGTTTCTGGGGCATGTGGCAACGGCCAAGTTATATTTGCTCACCTAGTAGACCGGTAACAAACTATCTCCAATTAATTATTATAAAATTATTGTATAGTTTCAAAAATATTTTAATGGTGAACATATCATTAGGCTGAAGATTATTCATTCATTCATGTTATATAATCTAATATCGTTTATTTGTATTCCTATTTCTAAGTCGACACACATTTGTTCTGAATTTACTTAATCCTCTAGTACAGATTCCTGAAGATTTGAAGCATGTGTGTTTTTAAAGCAAACACAGATTATTGCAACTATTGTGGCTACTTTTGCACCGTTTCATTTAGACGTCTTGAGTGGAAGAACTACGAGGCTGAAATTACAGGCCGAAAACTGATTGTCGTACGCAATGTGGCGGATGACGCTTGGGAGAAGCTGGAGATGCAGAACCACGTCCTCAAGGTTTCATTAGCTCACCGGCACCTCATCGTGATTACCACCAGCCAATGTCTCATCTATAGGTAATGTTAGTTTTGGTTACACATTTCATATAATTGAAATGTACGACCCGTCGTGGCGCAGTTGGTTTATGACGGACTGCGGTTCGGCGGTCCCGGATTCGATTCTCGGCGCGGGCTTTGGCTCGGGGTACTGGTGAAAATGTGCCTCTCACATAGGGCCTAAGCTCTGAGAGGGGTACAGAATCTTCCTGTTGTGATCCGTCACTTCAGTGAATTAAAAAAAAAAAAAAAAAAAAATGTTTATCAATCATTGTGATTTATGCGCTCTATTAATTTCTCGTCGACAGTATCAAAAATTGGAACACTCCAATTATATTCGATTTGAAAGAGACTGGAGTCAATTGCATCATACAAGCAGATAAGTACGTGTGGATTTTTTTTACTATGATGGACGTATAATCAGCCGTTAGATAATTTTCTAAATACAACACAATCACCTCATTCAGACATTTTCTTCTGATCGAGGGAGGGGGTGTTGCCATCTACACATACGATGGCAAACAACTTTGTACCCCGCGTTGGCCTGGAATGCGCCCTGACGTGCTCAACCCTTCGACAGTAAGCCTCAATAATCACACATTGGCCATCCGAGATCAAGCTGACGAGAAAAGTAAAATTTCCTTTTTTTTATACAAAAATTTCAGTATTCCGATTTACCTGTTTACTTTGTGCACATTCAAGAAAATTATTTTGTTGAATGTTTAATATTCGAGAATTTATGTACATGCAATGTTTAGAAAATAACGTTGATGGTCTGTCGTTTGAAACAAGAGAAAAACAAAATGCCTGTTTCATTGCCTTGATATTGCTTACGCGTTTTCGTATTTATAGTGCTATTGGTTTTCCCAACATTTTGTACATAAGTGTATTTGTTTGGACGACATTTTTAATGGAAAAATGATTACATTCGCTCATTTTTCGTTACAGGTGTTCACATGTTTGATGCTTACACAGGCAAAGCTATTGGCGATGGAAAACCAATGACCCATCAGGTTAATTTATTTTCTATGATTTTTAAAATAATATTTGGTGGATTGTGGGACCAGGGATGGCAAATAGAAATGTCTTCACTCGTCGATAAATATGTTCAGTATGACTCATCCTGTTTTTGAATTTTTTGGCATTGCCCAGCATGAAGTGATGACAATTGCTCTGAATGAGTGTGGATTGGTTTCCGGTCAGTATATCGCGTACATCGATCGCAACAATGACTTATATTTGGATACCATTCGAACTTACAAAGGCCCTCGAAAGAAGACTATGAAACTAGGTACGTTCCTTCCGTACATCACATCATAGCATATTTCGAGTGTATCGTGTTATCAACGCATTATTTTTTTTCTAAACATGACAAATTTGATTTTAACATTTTTCAGCTGTGATGGTCCACTCCATATGTTGGAATGATTCCGCCAACATGCTGGCTGCATTACAGGAGGGGAAGATGACTTTGTGGTACTGCCCCAGCGCCGTCTTCATCGATAGGAGTTTGTTTTCTAGGACAGCCAGTGGCAAGGATGCCAGGTAGGTGTCGCTGAAAGCGTAGTGACATTTTAAAAATTTGTTTCCGTACAGTAACAACAGTTTGTCGTAAAATTCTCTAGTGCCTTTGGCAAAAGCCCTCAGCTGATCAGCTTCTTGGGCAACCAAGTGAACGTGCGCTGTGCCGATGGCTCGCTGGTGTCTGCGGCCGTATCACCTTTTCCGTCTGTTCTGCACGGATATGTGGCCAGTACCAGATGGGACGACGCTATTCGGCTCTGCCGACTTATAAAAGTAACCTTTTTTTTGCTCGTAATGTACACACCGTGGTGGTTCTGCTTATATTCACTCTCTGACTACCCAGTAGTCTGGTGAATATACAAGACCGTTTTATGAACCAATAAGCGGCATGGTATTGCTAAAAGATTTACTTAGTTTGCAAAAAAGTATTCAGTTTATTTCATACTTTTTACTTTATGAACAATATGTTTTATATCAATGCATATTTGTACCTGCAGGAGGAGGCACTGTGGGCTTGCTTGGCGACTTTGGCTATCCAGGAAAAACATATTCAAGCTGCGGAGGTGGCATACGCGGCACTAGAAGAAGTGAGTTTCTCGCTACCGAAATTACAATCACAAAATGTAACCGCAAGCAGCTCTGGTGGGGCCTATGGCGGTGGTCGAAACGTTAAGGACCACTTGGGACAGGTTTCGTTGCTCTACTTCAACAGGCTCTGGATCATTACACTGTCGGCAAACTCTTGGAAAATAGGAGTTGAAATATGGGTCGAACCGACAATACCTTAACTAATTTAGCCTATTAGAAGCGAAGCTCACAATTTCCCCAATGTTAACATTACAATCACCCTTCAGAATACGAGCCAATAAACTAATATTAGTCGCTTTTCTATGATCTTCCAACGTTTCCCACCCTATTATTGGCAGTCACTCTCACCATAATGAATTCATAATTATTTATTCTTAAAATAAATTTAAAAAAATATGTGCTGTAAATATTTGGTGTTCCTCGCACGTTGCATCTAACAATTAGTGTGTAGTGATTTATTCTGCGCTGAAATATTTCTGCAATGCTTCGAATCTACACCCACATAAAAATATCGCCATCGATACATCTATTGTAGGTCGATAAGGTAGAGTTTCTGCAGCAACTTGCCAACATCACGATCAAAGAGATTCATCTTTCCGAGATGGCACTGCTGAGCGGCAATGCGCACGAGGCCGAAGCCATTCTGCTACAAGGAGGTTATATCTTTTCAGCCGTCATGCTTAACGTCAACCTGATGAAGTGGGACAGGTGAGCAAAATGTTTGACATCACATACGACTGTAGCAGTGACCTACACTTTTTCACTACTCAGTGAAAAAGTGTAGGTTGAAAAATTAGAAATATCGTCGGTAATGAATATAAGAAACGTTATATTTTAGAGCATTGGAACTGGCTGTCAAGCACAACTCGAACATAGACACGGTGCTTGCTCACCGTAAACGATATCTGATGCGAATGGATCTGACTGAAGACAAGGAGAAATTCTTGGAACAATCTAACAAGGTGCCAGGGTATATTCAGTCTCTTTTGTTAACCGGCCTGCGTCTATATACATATACTCTGTATACTGTGAATTCTCCTAAGTTTTGCGGTACAGTATATTTGTTGTGCAGATTTTAAGATTTAACTTTGGGTCACAAATGACCACTTTGGCAAATTGGTTACGTGAGGCGCAGCACCTAGATGGCGAATTTTTCAGATACTGACGTACTTGAGAATATTCAATAAAAAAAATTTGACATATTAAACTTGAAGATTAGCTGGTTCTAACGGTGAAACAACTTGCACAAATATTTCATGCTTAATATGCCGAATGCAAAGTGCACTAAAACGGCCAATTTCAGAGTGGTCCAATAAAAACGAGACAATACCACCGCCTCAACAAATACCAATTTTTTCTACAGGTGCAGTGGGACTGGGAGAACGTGAAGTCGAAAATGGAATCTGAGTATGCAAAGCAGAGGCGATCGTCCATCACAAAGTAATCTATAAAACAACTTCATGATTTTAACTGTGTTGATGGCGATGTATTGAAATAAATTTAAAGTGTATACTAGTTCTTACAAGTCGGAAAAAACCAGAAAATTAATGTGCTCCCTCCCTCACACAGTGCGGAAGCACTAGGAGGGATACAGAAACTCCTGTAGTGCAATAGCACTAGTGATTGAAAAAAATTAAGATCCTGGAAGAATATGCTTGAAATTCAAACCTTTTTTTTTCTTCAACTGTAGTCGACCGCACTACAGGCTTTACGTCCCCTCATGGTGCTTAGGCACTATGCGAGGGGTCACGACCAGTACCCCGGGATCGAATTTTCGAGAGCCCGCGCCGGGAATCGAACCCCGGGACCGCCGAGCCACAGTCAGTCGCTACACCAACTGGTCTACGACGAGTCGTACGAGAACAAATAATTCAGAATTTTGAATGTGTGTAAATTTGGAAGTTTCTTTAGAAATTATGATCTTGTCATATGCATCACAAGTATATTTCATGAAATAAATTTAATTATTGCATTCAATAAGTAATTCATAGAGCAATAATTCTGTAATTGGTCGTCTTGTGACTAACTACACATTATGTAAAGAAAGATTGAGTTTATCCTCGTTTGACCACTTAAGAAAAAGTGAAAATTTCCTTAAACATGCAAGCCTTAACAAAGGCAGAAGAGGGGTCGAAAGACCGGGTAGTGACAGAGATTGGGGTGTACCAACCCAACAGACTCTATATTTTGTGCTCTGCAAGGTTGTTCTACTACACGATAAATAGTAGTTCAAATATGAATCGAATGTAATGTTGTCCTCCCCTCTAACCCCCTTGGCGTCCCCACATCCGCACACCGGTCAAACACTTCACTCTCCAAACCGCATCGCACCGACCGCAGCTAGTCACCCGCTTGGAAAAGGGACCGCCCCAACAACCTCCCCGCACCCAACGCATGAACCTCCGCACTGGGATCAATCCCCTAAAACATGGCAACCCCCACTTCAGGCCCAGCAGACCTGCCAAGTGCCCTGACACTAATGGCCTTAAGCAAAATCCGTCCCGCGATTTTATTCAATTTCATCCGCACTGGGCCTCCTCCGTACCGCCGTTCCACCGCACGCTCCCAGTCCCGTCGCTCACCGACCGCCCATCCGATTACAGGTTCAATCCGTCCAACACCAGATATACATGATGCAGCACTTGTCAACGTTGAGTTGAAGCTGACACTTTCTACACCAATCATATTTTTTTTTTTTTTTAATTCACTGAAGTGACGGGTCACAACAGGAAGATTCTGTACCCCTCCGTGCTTATGCACTTTGTGAGAGGCACGTATTCACCAGTACCCCGGGCCAAAGCCCGCGCCGGGAATCGAACCCAGGACCGCCGAACAACAGTCCGTCATAAACCAACTGCGCCAGATTGAATCTAGATCCCTCTGAAGCGCGACTGAGTCGTCACATATAATTTCCCTGTACAACATTATATCATCTATATACAGCTTTATGTTGGAGCCTACAACTTCACATATATCAAAATAATAATCGAACTAGTGATGATAAAAATTTAGTTCGAAACCTTAACTCGATTATTATAACCTCACTAGAATTAGATAATCCCTCGACATAACAGAAAACGTACACATAACACAAGCAAGTTTTTTTTATAATGTTATCGAAAAGAGTGCACCATTTTCTAAATTTATTTATTTTAAATTGTGCACAACACCCTTTGCACGTTGCAACTAACCCCTCACCTCGCCAACATACATTTGGTGAGGGGCTCCAGTACCCCGGGATATCCGGGTCAGGAATTGAACCTGGGACTACAAACCAGCACGACAAAACGCGATTTAGAGAAACATCCGTTTCCGACGGTTTCAATTAACGGAGGGCAAGTATTTCTGGTGCACGCATATTAGTAATGAACTTTGCATCTGATAATTACACACCACTGCGGTGTTTCATTACTAATGTCATTGCCCTTGACAGAAAAAAATACGATATTTGATTGCCTAATGTTCATAGGCTACATTAAGAGCGCCGACATGGCAATATGTAATTACGTAGAGAATCGCCTTCGGTCGACCATTACGTTCGCGCTGGCATTCGTCCGGAATTATATAGTCACATTGGTAGGGAAACGCGATAGCTACGTTTGTTTGAAGACGCGCAGCATTACCAGCGAAACGATGGTGAGTATTTTTCTAAATTGTTTCATCTAATTTTACCATATTGGCTTGAATTACGATTATACAACAATATTCCATGAATCCCCCAAAACGTTGGAAATTTTTGTCCATAAATTGCTATTTCGCCTAAAACAAATAAATTTCACTTGCACACATTATAGATATGTATTGTTGCGCATAAATCCATTTATGATTTATCAGTATAAACTGCAGAACGTCGGTTACCACAAATCCGTAAATTTCACGAGGGAGAACAAGCTCAATTGAAATAGCTGGTTGTACAGTCGGCACAATTTGGACTTAATTTCAGAGTGCACGGATTTGTGGTAACCATCTATTATAGATATGGAATTCAACAAAACTAATGAACCTAATGATAATAAATTAACATTTCTCTGGCCGTTCCTTTTTAATTGAGTAGAGAATAAAAAAAGAAAGTCTAATTAATAAATAATCGCGTTTATTGTCAAGATTTTAGTCGTTCAAACTTTACTAAAAGAAATCCCAAATATAAAGATATCTCCTAAACAATGTCCGAGCACTTCATTAAACACGCATATCACAGAGGCGTAATGACTAAGTATTCACAACAAAAAAAATGCGAATACCTTGACGAAATCCTTTGATATCTAATGAGGAAGATTTTGTCGTTCGGTCTGTCCCGAAATTCATGTTCTTGCTTTGATATATAGATTCAAATAAAAGATGCTCTCTTGCTGCGTGATCTTTACAGAACAGACTGTATTTATTTGCTTCGATTTGTGTTGTAGGACAACCGCCAGAAAGTCTCCGAACTGATCAAGGCAGCCAAAGGCGATTGGACGTGGGAGCAACTGGCAAAGTGGCTGGGATGTTCGCCTGTGTGGCTGTGTTCGGTGTTCCTCGGAGACAGTAGCCTTAACAATTCGTCCATTTGGAACAAGCTCATGGTGTCGCCCAACATCACCAGCCAGGTCGACCTCCACCAGTCAGGAGGCCGCCAAAGCACCGATCCCGAATTCCAGTCTGTTCTGGAGCGGAGCGCCAGTCAGCCTCAGGCGAAAGCCAAGGAGAACTGGGCCATCCTCAGTCAGGATCCGTTACTCTACCGGCTGCACGAGATCAACCTGGTATACGGCCGCGCCATTCGTGAAGTCATCCACGAAAAGTTCGGGGACGGCATAATGAGCGCTGTCGACCTCAAGATCGATATCGATAAGGTGATCGATCCCAACGGCGACAGGGTAAAGATCACGCTGGACGGCAAATTCCTGCCCTATAAATGTTGGTGAATCCCTGCGGTCTTGGTCTGTAAGACCAATAGTTTTACTGGACTTCGGATTTTGCTTCTCGACAGTTTTTTAAAACTTAATCCCCATTTTTGCAAACATTAAAATCAAGTGTGAAAATATATTTTGTAAGATTAATGTGTCGATGTTCTAATATTTTGAATTGGCTGATGCGCTATCAAAATGAGAGGCGATATAAATACTCAAACAATGATTGCAAATTATCTCGATTAATCGCAGTGCTTATCAAATTTGTTTCAATATTATGTAAATTCTTCAACTTACAAGAGTATAACTTCCGTCCAACATTTTGAAATCGTGCTCAAACCGAGCTATCCTTTTATCAAATTAGGGGAAATCTCATTTGACTAAGAAAAATTATAAACGAAACAAGCTACAAAAATATTTTGAAATCCGGGCAATTCGTGATGCCCGTGATTCACTCATAAAATGTCGGTTTGACGCGAAATAGGTAAGTAGAAGACTTAAAAATATATTTTTATATCTGGACCATCAACAATATACAGCATTAGAAACTTCGAGAACGGTCACTTGCAAATAACCAGTTGAAATGGAAAACCAGAGCGTTGATAACGACAATTATGTACCGGAAGGTGAACTTGCTTACCACAACGAGAAAGCCATTTTGCTCTTCCAATCAACTGTCATCTTCATCAGCGCTAGAATCTTCCTCGTCACTTATTTTTATTTCGTCTTTATTTATAGTAGAAGTACTGTCCTTGGCTAAAGGATAATATAATGCCACCACCGAATTAGCAAAGAGTATTGATATCGCTAGTCATAAAAACGCGACAACTATTTTTGCGAATAGAGGATTTTACAAAGAGCATTAATTATTTTTATTTTTTTAAATTCACTGTAGGAGTTTCAGTACCTCTCTCGATGCTTAGGCACTATGTGAGGGGCACATTTTCACCAGTACCCCGGGATCGAACCCGGGACCGTCGAACCAGTGAACCATGATCGTAGCCAAGTTGGTTTAGCGACTGACTGACTGGCTCAGCGGTCCCGGGTTTGATTCCCGGCGCGGGTTCTCGAAAATTTCGATCCCGGGGTCTTGGACGTGCCCCTCGCATTGTGCCCCTAACCATGAGGGGTTCGTAACGCCTATAGTGCGGTTGACTACAGTTGATTGGAATTAAAAAAATATATAAATTTGAATCGAGAAATAAGTTGTAAGGCATTGCCTGTAATAGCAATTACTGTAATAACCATAACTCGAATTTAACGTAGAATCATAAGTATGTAGAAGTCCGACTTACAATCTTTGGTGGCTTCTTTTTTCTTTTTTGCGTTCAATTTTTTCTTTTGTCTATAATAAGAAATTTGGAAATAAATTTGATGTAATAAATAAGATGTCACTAAATGGACACATATAGACGTAGTTTCTTGCCGTTTTGCTCTCTTTTTGGCAGTCTTTTCTTCGGCTTTGCGTTGATTATCTTCCAACTTCTGTTGAAATTCGATCTCCTTGCGTTCCTGAAAATCAACGAAAAAACAATTTTTATCGTAGAACCCATCTAGGACGGGACAGTTGGATGCAGCCTGGAAATGAAGCGCTCACTTTATCTGCATGTTCGCCTATCGTCTTTTGCCTGGCGTACTCCCTTCGCCTGATGTGACGGTAAACGTGAAATTCGCCACTTCCCGCGCCGGCACTCGATCCTTTACATAAAAAAATGTGAGATTAGAGATGACTAATTATCGCGTAAAATAGACGAAATATGAACAAATGTACTTTTTCGACATGTGACGCCATTTTTTAATTAAAAAGAATGCATACCGAATTTGAAGACATTGCCACCTCACGTTTGTTTCATGGAGCAACATCGCCAAGTAATGACGTTTCCGGTATCATTTAGTATGGCAGGCTGGTTCAGTACCGATATGCGTAAGTTTAACCAACTAGCTAGAGGTATCGAGAGGTAGCGTGTTTTTTCTCAAAAACCCGTGATCGCGGTTTCGATTCCGGCCGACACCTTCGGAATTTTTAGGGCGTGAGAAATTCCTTCACACGCCTTCTTTCGGAATTTAAGTAAAATCATAATCTGTACGATATCCGGACGTTAAAGATCCATTTCCTAGGCTGACTAGGTTAGGCAAAATTTCCAGGTCGCCAACCTGGGGGGTTTTAAGATGTTCAATCACCGGTGAATCTCCTTAACAAACATTAAAAAAATATAAAAAACCAACTAGCCAAAATTGTCGGGTCACCCCTGGGGGTTTTTAGTGTGAACACGCTGGTGAACCTACTTAACAAATATCTCAAGCGCAAACGGCCTGTCACTGACTCCATCGATCGTTGGTGACCACGATGGCGTTATAAGATAAACTCCTCATGTCACGCAAACAAAACTGTTGAAAACTTACGTTAACTGTACATATACAGTACCATATATATATATGTATGTGCAATATATGTGAAATGTCAATTGGCACAATATTCCAGCCATCTTTAGATTTTAGATTTGATTTATCGCCGCGCCGTAGCATTATGGCGATTTCCGTATGTGGTGTGAAATGTTAATGAGACTTTGG
>JAQGBY010006440.1:0-13112 GCA_034698785.1 Mycogona germanica
ATAATGCTTAAGCACCATGAGGGGGACGTAAGGCCTGTAGTGCGGTTGGCTACAGTTGATTAAAAAAAAAAAAAATTTAGGATTCATTTTCTGCAGCGACGATTATAGCTGAATACCATTTGAGTTGCCTGACAAAATTTGTATAACGTGATCGAATTAATTTTAAAATTTTGTCCAAATGACTTCGGATTTCGCATTTTTATGTTTGGATGATTTAATTGAAACTTGTTTTTAATCTCATGGAATTTGCAGATTCAAAAGGGATTCGAATTCGAATCTGACACTGATACTGAAGTCATTGCCAAGCTGTTGAAGCATCTGTACGACATGAATCCGGGCCTGTCGTTCCGCGAGCTGGTCGAGATGGTCATTCAGCAACTGGTGCGTGCAAATTACAGTTGTCTTATTTAGACGGAGGAAGGGGCGAACCGCAAATGACGGTTTATAGTTCTGTCATCATTTCTGACTTCGGTTTTTCGTTCATTTTCGTCATTTGCAGGAAGGTGCGTTCGCGCTTGCCTGTAAGAGCTCCTATTTTCCTGGTGAATGTGTCGCCACTAGGTGAGACTTATCTTTATCGCCTGTCACATCCGGATTTCTTTCTGATACGTTGCATGGTCTGTCTCTCATCTGTCTACCTCAAAATGACAATTAAAATGTCGGTTGTTAGTAGTACGTAATTAAAATTCAGCAATCCTTTAAAATTGCTACTCTGCATAGTTGTAGTCGTTTCGGTCACTTTTAGACGTTTTGCTCAATGTGTTCTTCATTCGTTTGCAGGCGCGGTAGCCCTCTTCTGGTCGGCATCAAGAGCAAATTCCGTTTGGCCACGGACCACATTCCGGTCCTTTACAGCAAAGGTTAGTCCCAGCGGAATAATCTTTGGTTTGGCTTTTGGGTCAAAATATTGGGTGTAGTTATCACATTGCTGTGGCGAAGCGAATTCGCGGTGGGTATGCAAATTGACTGCATGACTTCTTTCCGAAGCATGTCATTGTTTGGAATCGTCACGTGTGGCATATTCATTTTGTTGCGTGCCATATTTTGCATGGCCTTTTTTATTTGATGCGTAAATGCATGATTTTTTTTTGTTATTGCATTCTTCATCGCATGACTTATTTAATGCATGATCATGTTTTCATTGCCATTTGTTTTGATGGTGAGGAGTTTTTAAAATTGTGCTAAATTGAATACTTGGGTCATAAGGTAATGCTGGCCGAATTCTGAAATTGTTGTGTTGAGGTGGATATTGAATTATGCAAGGTCTATAATAAAATAAAAAGAGTTCCGATTAGTAGAATATGCTGCTGGTTGCTCCCCATTTTGTGTCATAATTGTGCAGTTATAATAATGGTGGTGGTACGGCTTAAGGCAAATCTGAAGGAACGGAAAACTATTATAGACAAATGTTTTTTGGGTTCCTAGATGGTGGCGTGGCTTATAACTTTTACAGATGCAGACAGGTGGCTTAGGCTAAAGCGCTTAACGCACCTTTCAATTTATATTGAAATAGTCGTTTGTTGTGTCTTGGTCATTGACCATTCATTGGTCTTCTGGTTTTATGTTACTTTTAACAGTTTTTGGGAATCTTGGTGTTTCGAAGGTCTCCAGTATTAAATTCGGTGAAGTCTCTAAAATTAGTAAATTTTAAATTAAATAAAAAATTTTAAATTGGGTTTTGTCTTGTACAGTGTCTTATATTTTTATTGCCAGCTTTTATCAATAATTAATAATCTGCGGCTTGATTACTTTACTTAATGAAAATTAATTATTTTCTTTTGGAGGATTTTGCAATGAATCTGACCTTAAATGAGAGACTTCATAATTTACTTATCTTAGGTTTACTTTTGCATGTATATTTTATTTCGTGTTTAAATTGTATCTTCTCTTGATCCACCAATTTGCTTTTTATTTTTTGTTTTTCTACCACACCTCCACCACCATCACCTCCATCTGTCTATTTTTGTCGTTTCTTCACGCCAACCTGTGCATGATTTCGTGCACACAATTTACCCTGTCTTCTGTACCGGGTCACTTCTTTACTCTTCTGCGTTTCGTCGACAGAGTTGACCGCGACTAAGCTGAAAGGTATTTTCACGATCTGCGCGCACTTGGTTGGGTTCGATGGTGGGCATCGTATTATTGCTCTCCGCACCACTTGAACAACTGACGTCTGTCCTGTCATACGATCAGTCCAGGGATATTTATTATCCGCACTAGTATATAAGTGAAACTATCAAAAATAAAACAGTTCAGTGGATGAGAACTGACATAAATTAAATACATTATTGTTATAAAAATCCATCAGAAATTGGAAGTTTTCTGGCTGGAATCGTTAAATTAAATTATCGCGTTTCACTATACAATTTAATGTTTCTGTAAGTTGCAGTTGAGCATAAATTATTGTTTAAATATTTCTCTTTGAAATATTTTATTCCAATACTTTATTTTATTCCAACATTCAGCTTGAATCATCTTGGCTGAAGTTTTTGGTTTTACTGGCTAAATTAATATCCCTAAAATGTCTGACTTTTGTGCCATTAACTGATCTCATTACTGCACTGCCGTCAATTAATATAAGTGTACTTGTACAAATTAATAATATCATTGGTCAAATGTATAACTGTATTATTTGACAGCAGTGTAGTAAACTGATAAGTTGATGCGACAATCTAATCGCCATTTCAGTTGGAATTAGAAAATGCAGTGCATAACGTACACAATTGGGTTATGTTTAGTTAAGAATGAATCGTTAAGAATGGTTGATATGTTTCAAATGAGATTGCCATGCCAGGGCACATCTACGGCACCTATTTGAATAAATTAGTTAATGCTCGATGAAATTTAACGACACTGAGTTTACACTGCTGATAAATTTTTTTATCTTGAAAATAACTTGACGGTAGAACTCAAAAGAACATAAACATGCCATACACACACACATATTCTTTCTTACTCTTCTCTTTCTGATCGTCTTGGTGTGTTTACCTAATTTCGTTATGTGTTAACCGTAGTTAGTACTAATTATTAATCCGTGTGCAGCATATTCTGTGTATACATTAATGCATGATTAAAGTAACGCCCCATTACCTTGAAAACTTCCCCAAATACTATCTTGATCATTTTGAATCTTGTAGAATGGTTAAATGGCTTTGTGTAATTCAGTTATTTCGAAACCGCATTCGACCTTTCTCTTAAATAATTTGAGATTAAAATTTCTAAGAAAAAAATATATATTTCCACATAATATCTATACTTGTTGTCTCAAAGCCAGTTCGCCATTCGTAAATGAATGCTGAAGTAATATGTCTTTTTTTTCTCTTTTTTTTTGCACCATCACGCATGTTGATTTGGTTTCTTTAATACATCAGATTGTGAAGCCAAAGATAGAAAAGGTAGTTGCCACTATATTGTCGGGAGCACCCTCGACACGCATTAATCATTCTTGTGGTGACCACTGTAGTCATTTGATAATGCCATCCCTGCAACACAGCTGCGTTCCCAGCTTCCTTTTTACTCTGCTGAATGCTTTTATGACGCACGCTGCGTATGTGTATTGTCAAAAGTTGTATTGGGGTGCTTTTTGTAGTAGTGGTGGGTACATGTTTTGGGATAGAACGATCTGCGATGTTGAAATATGGTCGTTACGGGGAAAAAATCCACTTTGTCATATATATTTTTTTTTCTGATCCGCATCTTGTACTGTATGTCACTGGTTCCAAATTAATCAGTGTTCAAATTTTCCCCAGCTATATCTTCTAGAATGTGTTTCTTAAGCGTAGACTTGGTCAAAGCTAGTGAAATGCGCGTCATTTTTTTGTTGTAATATTTACCCGCAAGTAGCCCAGGAGGGGCTTATGGCGGGGTTCAAAATACCTGTTAGGGATAGAGATTGAGTTTTCTTATAATATATTATATCTGTTGGCTTTGTTAGACGTTTATGTCGATATTGTCGACAACTGGCTACAACTAGATTAAAATAAATTTCACCACACTGCTAAGTTATGCCTACACCTAAGTGTTAACTTGTGCTTCGAGCTTTATTATTTGGGTAGACTATCTGTCCCTTGCGCGTCCTTTGCAAGTGAACTTTATAATTCCATTATGCATTCGATTCTGCTATTTTGATCGAATTTACATGTTTGTAAAGTTTAAGTATGTTTGAATTTGGGTTTTTTTTTTTTAAAAAAGGGTCGAAAGGGTGTTCACGTGTATTGTTTTGTTGTTTGTTAGCTCAGTATTTGGTCCATTGTTTTTACAACCAAACGAGAAATTTATATAAATTTTTGTCCTTTGTACTTAATTAGCTTGCTAGTTTAAAAAAATCATTTTCCGATGCGTCTTTTTACATCCAAAGCATGTTTAGCATATTGCTAGACCTGCTGATGAGAATTCAAAAGGATGTTGACAACACCTAGAATGCATTCAGAAAATTACTATTTTAAATTAATTTGAAAGTTCTGTTACCTTGTACGTGTTGTGTTATTCTTGATTACCTTGAATATGTAATTTATTACGTGGAGTTATCAACCTGTTACTAATATTTGAACCGCCACTATTTTTTTTTATTCCTTTCCTAACACTAACGATTTCTACAATACCACACGACATTTGCATCTAGATAGATCAGGTAGAACATACTTACTATTTACCTGAATGAGTACTGTTTTGATTGGATATTGCACTCAACAACAAAAATATTACAAGAATATTAATTTTTTTTAAAGTAATAAGAACTTATTGTCGAGGTTCAATTTCATTTGGGTGCTTCAAAATCAACATCATGTGGACCTGGCATGGATACACATGTATTAATTTGACAACTGTTCTGGATACATATTGCTTGGAGTTTTCCTCGCGTTTCCTTTAGTATTATATTTTAAAGAATGTATTTCCAAAAGACAATTTGTTCTTGTTCTCAATAAATGAATTTCGATTTGATTGGACGCTTGCGAGTATTCAAATCTATGTGAAATTTGGGCACTGCAACTTGAGAGTTCACCAAGCTCCAAGCTCTTCGAATTCGTTATTGAAAATAAGCTTGTATGTCGATTAATGGTCACCTGACGCATGTTTCACTTGGGCTTTAGATCATCGTCCATGTGCTAATTCGCCGGCGGTGATTCCGCCGAGGGATCGCGGCGAATCCACTACTGAATTCTGTCCATTGGGTGATGACAAAGAAGTGGAGTACTTCTTCGCATCTGACGCAAGGTAAGGCTTCATTAATTTGTGCAGAAATTTAGAAAGTTTGTACTTGTTCACTTTCGAGATTTTTTAAACTTTAAATTCGCCGAGTTTATGGCGAAGGAACTGAACTGAGAACTTAAGAGCTGCCAAAAATTGAATACAACAAATTAGTAGTTACAGGAACATGAGTATAAGCCTTTTTGTCAATTTGACGAAATAAATTCAAAATGTTTTATTTTTTGTACACCGATTTCAGTGCGATCATCGAGCACACCAACCGCGTTATATTTCTGGAGGACGATGACGTGGCGTCTGTGAAAGAAGGACGTAAGTAGTTTCTCTGTTTCATTAAAATTAAACTAGCTGTGTCCGTCCGTTGCAATTTTATTAAAATTTAGTAATATATTTAGAATTTGATTTAAAAAATATAATATCATGCATGAACTGTGGTTGTGCTTGAATATTACGAACGCGTATTTGTTGTCGTGGACTGAAATATTCTATTTTAACCAATATTTTCCAGGTCTTTCCATTCATCGTCTTACGAGGAAGCTTTCTGATACCGCAAATCGAGAGATCACGACTCTGAAAATGGAAATTCAGCAGATCATGAAAGGTAAAAAAAAATAAACATCCAGGGAACTATTTTTCTATAAGTGATATTTTCGAAATTTGTCGAGCTTGAAATTGATACTTGGTAATGCATCTCTTTTTAACTAGAAAAATTAGTGTTTTATTAGTCTTCGCGATGATTAGTTGGGTGCGTCAATTGTTTAGTACAAAGTTTTGTTTAAGTTTTCTTCCCGGTTCCTTCCGATTTCAGGAAATTACAGCTCGTTCATGCAGAAGGAAATCTTCGAGCAGCCGGAGAGTGTGATTAACACGATGCGAGGTCGCGTCAATTTCGACGCCGGTGAGGTGATCCTTGGAGGCATCAAGGACTACATTCCCGAGATCAGACGCTGTCGGCGCCTGCTCCTTATCGGATGTGGCACCAGCTATCACAGTGCCATTGCCGTAAGTCTCGTTCAATCATTTGAAACAATTTCGCGAAAGTATTCTCGTAAATTGAGCATTAAATTTTTAACTCGAAACTATTTCTGTATAAATATATCCATAATTTTTAAACATGTAAGATGGACAAGTGGACTTGACAAGGTCTTGAGCTATCGTATTATTTACCAGTTGATTTTTATTATGGCAGACTCGACAACTATTGGAGGAACTTTCCGAACTTCCCGTGATGGTGGATTTGGCCAGCGACTTTTTAGATCGCAACACGCCCATCTTCCGGGACGATGTCTGTTTCTTTATTTCGCAGTCTGGTGAGCATGTGTACACACGTTTATGAATGCCGGAGAATTATGTACATTTAGATTGCAGTGTGTCCTTATATGAAAATCTGCGGTTTATTTCTGTTTTCAGGAGAGACTGCGGATACGCTGTTGGCACTGAGATATTGCAAACAGCGCGGTTCCCTGATCATCGGCATCACCAACACTGTGGGCAGCAGCATCTGCAGAGAGTCTCACTGCGGCATTCATATTAACGCAGGTCCGGAGATCGGTGTGGCCAGCACCAAAGTAAGTGCTGAAGCGCCGAGAGGGGAACAGAAACTCTTTCATACAGTTCACTACATGATAGACTGTGGTGGTGGTGGTGGTTCACTAAGAGTTGATTTTCTTAATGTATTGTGTGCATTTTTGACGTGTTTTTTTTCCTTGTCGTTTAGGCCTATACGAGTCAGATAATCTCTTTGGTCATGTTCGCTATGGTCATTTGCGAAGATCGCATTTCCGTTCAACCAAGAAGAAGTGAAATTATTCAGGGGCTACGCCAATTGCCAGGTAAAGTTTGCTCAATAATAATTTATATTTCCTAGGAACAAACAATCGTTCGGATCATTCGTATATATTAAATACTTATTGTACATATATTTGGCTAACGACTTGTTTGACGCATCTTACTTAGACCAAATTAAAGAAGTTCTAAAGTTGGATGATGAGGTCCACAAACTTGCAGAAGAACTGTATCTGCAGAAATCTCTTTTGATCATGGGTCGCGGCTTCAACTTCGCCACATGTCTTGAAGGTGCTTTGGTATGTAACTTTTCTTCTTCCCTAAACTGCTTCTGAAGAGTAATTCCTAGTCTGATTGTTTTATATTAGCGTAAAGGTCTAGGTAATCTTGAAGTTAGTGTAAATCGAGCAATATTTTTTCTCGCAATTTGGAACACTCGAAAGTGACTGCAATTATTTTATTTTATTATTGCTCAGAGTTGATTACTAATGTTATTTACTTCTGTTTTTACAGAAAATCAAGGAGCTCACGTACATGCATTCGGAAGGTATTCTGGCTGGAGAGTTGAAGCACGGACCGCTAGCTCTAGTTGATAAAGCCATGCCAGTGATCATGGTGTGCACCAGGGATTGCGTCTACACGGTGCGTTCTGTTTTTAAAAATGATCTAATTTTCATCGCAACCGATGATCAGCATTGTGATAGATGTTGAGTGTTGGCAATTTTCGTACAGAATTCGTCACTTGGAGAGAGAATTGCATTTTACTAGACTACTTTTGTTTTTAAAAATTTAACTGGAAATGTTGGAAGAAGAGTGTTTGAACTAGGGGGATAGATAAATGATAACAAATATTTATTGCAAGTTTTGAACTCGAAATAAAAATAACTCGAATAAAAAATTTATGATGACTAAGAAAATAAAAAAAAATGTCAAGCAAACTTATCTTGGAATCCTATAAAAACTGGAATTTGCCTTGTATTTTCTGTAGAAATGCATGAACGCTATTCAGCAAGTGACTGCTCGTGAGGGTCGCCCTATCATCGTGTGCGAGTGCGGAGACTTGGAGACGCAAAAGTTTTCCTCCAACTTTCTGGAGGTGCCACACACAGTTGACTGTCTCCAAGGAATTCTGACAGTAATTCCCATGCAGTTGCTTAGTTACCACATCGCAGTGTTGAAGGGATGCAATGTAAGTACTAATTACGACTCGTCGTAGCCCAGTCGGTATTGCGACTGAGTTTCGATCTCTGGGTAATGGTGAAAATGTGCCCCTCGCAATAGTGCCTAAACATCAAGAGGGGTGCAGAAAATCCTTTAGTGCAGTGACGACAGTGATGGGAAATAAAAATATGTATCATGGGTCGAAACTAGTGTCGGATTTTAAAAAAAATTAATCATCAAATTCATATCTAGATTTTCATAATTTAATCGTCGTGGTATTTAGAAAGTGTTGAAAAAATTGACCTTGTTTATTCTGGTGATCCTGTGATATCGCTACTAAAATATCAAGGACGATATTATTTTAAAAAAATTCTTTGATTGACTAATTTCCAACGCACGTGTATTTGGTGTTTAGGACATGTAAATGCAAATGAAATATATTAATTTAAGTCCATCGAACTTTGAATAATCTGTGAACAGCTCTGTTTCAATTTTGATTTTTATCTCTTTTCTCTAGGTTGATTGTCCCAGAAATCTTGCCAAATCGGTCACCGTAGAATAAGTAGACAGTTTTTGAGATACATCATGAAATCATGGTTTCCGAAATTGTTTAATAGGGCCCAATTCTCGTTCTCACTTGTTTCCGCACGTTATTAGGTTTCTATGCTCGTGTCCAATTTTGTTTCAATGACCAGCAAAGCTTGGTTGATAGAACTATTTTGTGATTACCCTGTGCCAAAAATATAAACCACTTGGGAATTACTTGCTTGTTTAATTTAGGAATTTTAAAGTAATGCCGATAAGCAATTTTTAATATTTCACAAATTGCAATTAAATTTTTTAAAGATCCGCTCAATGGTGAGTCATGGTGGTAGTGACATACAAATATTTCTAACAAGTCACTTTAATATCAATTTGGTAGTTTAGAAAGGCGCTCATTTCCACCTTGATTTAATCAAGGTTGGAGTCAAACGTTTTAAATCCTGAGGATTATTTTAAAACATTTTATTTCTAGCGTGCACTCGAATGCATTTCAAAATGCAAGATTTTGGACATTCCGCAATTTTATTAATTTTCATGTTAATTTGTTGCCGAGCGTTTGCCGAACTCGAGTGTTTGGCTAAGTAATTGTATATATTGGGTTCTTGTTTAATTCTTATTACACAGATGTTATATGGTTGTTTGGTAGCGGTTCCCTTTTTTATTTAACAATTTCTTTATTCGAAAAGTTAACTGGTTTGGTCGAAATGGAATTCTTTATTTTTGTTGTGGTTGTTTGTGTTATTTTAATAAATGTCTCATTTGATATTTGTTTGCTTAGTTATTTTTGAAAATCGTTGACAATGTTTCAGGTAACTACGTACTACTTACCCTACTACGTAGCGGCATGCACTAATTTTATGTGACGTTACGCGCAACGCGATTCAAACTGCAGGGTGAACCCGGAAACAATTTATTATTTTTAAGAAGTCTCCCAAAAATAGTCAGATTATGATGAAACTTGAGCATAATTAAGAAAACTGTATCCCCTTTCGAATCCAGAGACACAAATTTCAATTTTCTCATTAAAGTTGCGCCTTGGCGGTGGCGCTTGCCGATTACCGCAGCAATAAGTCGCGCGATTGCTCAACTCTGCTGAAAAAATGCCGTTTAACTAAAATAAAAATGCGATGATTATGATGGCAAATGGCAAAATCCACCAAAAAGATGGATTTTAGGCGAATTTGAAGAATATATAGTCACACCTGATATGACTTATGCGGCCCCTGGTCATGCAACCTTGAGCATCCCCATTACACGCGATTTAGATCAGCGCCATCTATAGTCGAAATGAGGAATCTGTCAAGCTACTAGTATATTTCACTTTTGTTTGCGTTTGGTTTTCCCGGAAGCATCAAGTGATTGACGGCGCTTTGGTATTTGTGGTCAAGCGACGGCAAAAATGGACACAATTCTCTGAAAAGAGGACTAACTGTGAAAGTGGCAGTATTTAAAACTAATAATTCGTTAAAAGGTCCAGAATTTGGATTTCCGCTGTGTGAATCGTGAGAGAGTTGTCCCGGCTAGTGAGTGCATGTGCAAATTCACGGATTAACGGCGCCTGGCAGACCCAACGAAGAACAACTGAAGTCCTGACACGATGACAGTTCCCCAATCCTTAACAGTTTGAAGTGAGGTTGGGTATGTTTTCCTTATTATATATTCGTTTGTTAAAAAAACACGTATAAGGCAGATAATAAATCACGGGGTAGAATCTTGACATTTGCACACGAGGGTTTATGATTATGATTATGAATTCACTGAAGTGACGGATCACAACAGGAAGATTCTGTACCCCTCGCAGTGCTTAGGCATAACGTTTAGGTTAAACGTGCAGCAACTTTGAGAAACAGTAGTCTATCCGAAACATGGGAGAGCTCTCTACAGGGTTACCAGAGGTCGGAAACGACTTGACAAACACACATTTAATTGTGACGTTATTTTTCGAAATTTTGCCTAAACCTACAGTCTAATGAGTTGCATCCCAAAAGGGGATGTAATTGTCCAAACGTAAGAGCTTCACAAATGTGTGTCGTTCCCAATTGGGCGCATAGATGATCTGTCTTTAAAAAACAAGATTTCCTCTCTTTTCGAGTTGTGACTCAGTAACATCGCAGTCTGATGAGGGTTGAAAACGTTAATCACTGGTCCATATGAGTTTCATTTGCGTGAAACTATTTTTATACAATTCCTAAAAATACTGTTCCAACCGAGAATATTTCATATGAAGGAACAGAGATTGAAGGACGCAATCAGATTCGACTTATGAGCAGCAAGAATAGTTTATTATTACTACACGTGCGACTCCCAAAATGACAAAGTAATATTTTAGGCTTATGTGCCACACAATATAAACAATTCGTTTAACGAAAAACTGCACAATCTAAGATAGTGTAGTGGCATAATCCGAAAGATACAGGAGAAAACGAGTTTCTTACAGATCGTCGTTTTCTCCTGTATCTTTCGGATTATGCCGCTACACTATCCAGCGTTTTTGTTTTCAATCGAAAATATTTCATCGACTTGACTGTATAGTTAGAGTGGCTGACATAATTTCATTTAGTCTAATTTACCAAACTTTGACCAGCTGTCATAGAATATTCTAAACGCAAAATTAACACTTGTTCACTTGTTTCACTCAAACAGGCATCCGACGGCAAGCATTCCAAGAAATTAAGTCTCAAACTCATCCAAATAATTTTAAAATCCCATTCAATTTTCACTTCAAGTCGTACTATATTTAGGAGCGTACATAAAAAATACTGACCTAATATACAAAAAACTGAAGGTTGAGGTGTTAAATCACCGGCACCACATTATCCTTGAATAAAAGTCGTTTATTATTAAAAATACACAAAAAACAAGACCCGTATTTACACATTTTGTAATTTTAATAATCAGAATATTTTATTATTTTAAACTTTTATTATTTTTAATTTCAGAGGTGTGCGGTGCGTACAAATGTTATAAAATGTTGTACTTGTTAATCCGTTCATAAATGTGGATGATCGTGAAATTATTTTGGTCCCACAAGCCACAAGCACTCAGTAAAATGGAAATATGGTGAAAATGGAACTGACATTTCCTGATTTCATCGTTTCGTTGGGCTGACTTACATAAGTATAAGTAAATTTATTGAGCGATATTTTTAGTGAAGAGCTGTTACGGGCTGGTTGAATAATGGATGTCAGAAAGGAAAACTCAACTTGGTGCAATCACGATTGCTGTATAATTGGGATGTTTGCGAGTGGAGAGATGGAAATGTTCCAAAATCCAATTACCCAAAACGACGCATGCAGTGAACATGGGCATTGGCAGCAGTCGTTAAATCCAGTCATTAAATCACAATATGTTTCGGTTTATGGGGCAATGCGTGAACTAGAAATACGCGCCTTCCCTAAAGGAATTGCTTCTTCCTATTTTTAAAAATCAAAATGAAACCGTTTTCAACAATATGCACATGTATATTAATACATGAATGTCAGACTGACTTTTTAAAACTGTAGGAAGTAGTTTAACTTTAGTATACTAGTATATCAATTATTCCAGCTGTTTCTGGTTCGTAAGCAGACGCTCTACCCACAGGACAGCACCGAATGAAGACCGAGTGGCGAACTCGTTTTAATAATAATAATTTTTAATAAAATTTATTATTCAATAGTTCGCCACTCGGTTCGTCTTCCTCATTCAGTGCTGTCCCGAATTCACCATTTCCGATTAATATCATCCAGACGTCCTAGCAAATCTTTCTCATCCACTACAGGGTGGCCTTAGAAAACGTTTCGCTAGAAATTTGATCATAAAATTGCAAATCTTTAATTTATTCCATTAAAATTTGGCACATGTTGGTCTTTCCTTTCTTTATGAATTGGCTTCGCGCACGTGCAACTCCTTGACGTCATCATTCGAATTCTTAAGGTTCAAAGTGACGCTCGCAATACAAAAGCAAAACGCGATGTCTGGGTGCATTAAAATAAAGTAGTTGAGTCAAAATTTATCTTAAAAATGTAACAAACTAATGACATTTTACAACCAGTTTGCGCAGTTTTCGGTCTTGCGCTTCCATGGCGGCGATCTGCATGCACATCCACATTCATCAATTTTGCGCAGGACCATCTTCAAGCCACCCAGTGTATACTTTTTATCCGGAAATTCTTTTAGAAATTGACTGGGACTGACATTTTTCGTTTTACGTAAAAACCAAATCGCGTTTCGCTCTTGTATAGCGAGCGTCACTTTGAACCTAAATAATTCGAATGATGACGTCACGGAGTTGCACGTGCGCGAGGTCAATTCATAAAGAAAGTAAAGGCGTATTTACCAAATGTGTACCAATGTGTACCAAATTATCCTATATTATAAAACAAAGAATTGGATTTTGGTGTGCAGAGCAAAATTTCAGAACGGCTCAATGAAATCGC
>JAQGBY010006441.1:0-13111 GCA_034698785.1 Mycogona germanica
ATTCTGTACCACTCTCAGAGCTTAGGCCCTATGTGAGGGGCACGTTTTCACCAGTACCCCGGGCCAAAGCCCGCGCCGGGAATCGAACCCGGGACCGCCGAACCGCAGTCCGTCATAAACCAACTGCGCCACGACGGGTCGTACAAATCTTAACCAGTGTCTGTATGGACTTCCCCATCGAGGGAGAATGTAGATTAGAATAGTAATTCATGATTCAGATTTACGAAAGATAAACCAAAACTTGATAAACCAAAGCATTCTGATCATTCCGTTTATCATTTGTCACATATTTGGGCAATATTAACTATTTCGAAGAATATTTCGTACGCCATCCTTTATAGTTGACATCATGCGGCTTAATACAATCAATTAATGTATTTTATTTAAAACTATTTCTCGCACATCAAAATAAAATTCTTTGAAATGTATTCAGTTTATTTATCGGGAACCAATATTTATACGAACAATGGGCATAGGCAAATGTTATGTTTGAGCGAAGTTGACGAGCAAGCACATTTAAATAATTTCAAATTTAATGACATTTTTGGAAAAAAATTAATTTTTACGAAGTAACCAGGTTACCAACATACATTTAAAAGAAAATAATGTGGCCTGGGCTGCCCACTGTGGCGCTTCTGCACTTGTTGGGGGGGGGGGGCACATATCGTTTCCAGAATTTAGGTATTAAATAAGAGCCAACGCCGAGAATCGAACTCCGGGACCGTCGCAATACCTGTCTGTCCAGCTGCGATGGAACGTGGTTAATATCTGATACTTAATAGCCCCAATATAATAATTGTGTATACCTTTCGTGAACTTGCTTTAAAAATAGTGTGTAATTGGGTGCTGACAGTTTCATGTTGGACCCTACTTTTCACTTTTTTATTATCTGTATGAGTGAGGGATGGGTGGCCAAGCAAAATCCGGTGGATCTTGTTTTGTGGGTGTGCGGTGATGAAGAGTGGCTTGGTGCGTGCGCGGAACGAAAGGGTTGTGATCTAAATATAAATTGATTTTTTACTGCTCCAACGGTTCTGGGGTAGGGTTGGGGGAATGACCCCCCCATCAGCCAATTTAACTACTTTTTTATTCGTGTTCGTGATCTTGAACGCGTCGAAATAGTCAACACCCTTCAAAAATCGCAAAACACACAGCGCGGTCGTGCCAGGCTGACGTGTGGGCGTGCTCCCGGCGACGATCGACCTGTTGGCGGTGACGAGCGGAGTTGGTTTCAGCCCGTGTAATGCATGTGGCGCCACGTTTATCTCTATGAACCTATATGTTCGCGCCGAGTAGAGTATATTGAAGCGATGTACATCCTCCGGAGGCCCCACAATCATCACTTAAACTGGCTGTTGACTTTTCCAATAAATTTGTTTTTAAACGCAAACGTATGGCTTCAACAGCGAAAAGTAAAGGTGTGTAAAGGTACCAACTACGGAACTGGTCTGTGGCAAATGTTTAAAGTTTTTTCATAAATATTTGACGTTCCCAACAAACGTATTTCGATCGGCGCAGTTCTGTTCTTATTAATTTTGGTAGAAGACAAGCCTTTCGTTCTAATTTATTTCTAATTATAGCGGTGCTACCTTTCTTGACTGTTTGACGCAAGTAGTTCTTGTCGAATTAACTTGAATAGGATGAACACGTTTGCTAATTTTATTTTTGCACCTTTAAGGGGACAAAATCCATTTTTAGGCAATGGGACCAACCTTTGCATCAATGGTCACCGAAACAGTCATTTTTTGTAAAATGTATGCACGGTGCATAAAACTAAAAAAAGTTGTCATCGATTCGCACATTCTTTACAGCAGACTGAGGGGATCTTTTGATTAACCTAGGCTATTCCTATCCACCTCCATTGCCGTCTGTCCATATATTTGTGGGCGCACGGGGTCCTAGGAGCCACCACGCACGAAGTTTAGACGAGGTTCACTCGGCGCTGGGAGGGCACTAAAAAAAGAGTTAAGCGCATTTTAAAAGCTCTTATATCATTTTTATGTCGCTCTCTTGATCCTGTTGGTGTGCACTGGGTATTTATTCGTCAAATTTCGTCTGGCGCCTCGAACCATTGATGAAGTCATCACTTTCTAACCATGTGTCGACAGGGGCGTTGTTTCGCTAACACATTTGGTGTGCCTCCCAAGTGGATCTATCGGGCTCTTGTGTACCGGAACTCGCGAATCTGTTATCGAATTAACAGCTATCGAGACGAAATGAGGTAATATGGGTTCGCATTCTGCCTGGGTTTCTAGGTCTCCTCATTTGGTATGAACTTACATCCGGATCTCATTATATTGACTTGCATTAACATATCCACATTAACCGGTTTAATTAGTTAATACACGCCTCTCGAGTACTGATGCACAAGATCCTGTTAGATTCACTTTGAAGGCACACAAAATATGTTAACTCTTAACACATCTAATAATACTGTACTGACCGAACAAGTACTGTGTGGCCTAATTATAATTTGTTTGATATTTATACCGAGCAATCTGTTTTCCAAATATTTTGAGCATATAAAATTGCATCCTTCCAAGATTTTGGTTTGCCATAGTGCAACCGCATAATTTTTTATCAGCATTTTGAAACATGACATTTCGCAGAATGTCGCATTTTACGCTTTTGGATGGTAGGAAGCGTTTGATTAAAATTTCTCAATATTTATTGTTTATGATCTGAAATAATCATATCTGATAATTCGCACCCTGTATCGATGGCTGCTCATTGGAGCAGATTCATGTTCTCTCGTACTTTAGCGACACCTAGCGATTGGACAACGATGGCTCCAGTGCGGTGGTCATACAGGAAAATCTGAACTTGAAAGATTTACAAATTTGTACATCAGTCCGGCGTCAATTGCACTGAGAATATCTGTATCTGAATTAAGACTAGATTACCTCCGAAATAATATCGTGTTTCTTAAAAATTTGTTCTCGTCTCGCCAAGTTCTCTGTCCCCCATTCTTCACATTCCGTGGAACCTGCCATTTATAGCCTATCAATAGTGTTTCACGCGCATTTCAGTTACTTTTTTTTTACCCAGAGGTCAAACAGAGAGGCCTCAGGTGAGAGAGATAGAGAGAGGAGGGCGAGTTAAAAAATGCAAGAATAATAAGTGAGGCGAAGCGAAAGAAGGGGAATAGATAGATTGAAGAAGGCTAGGGTGAGAGAAGATGGTGAATTTTTTCTGTATACTTTTTTACTACCCACCAAAAAATATTTTTTTCTTAACCAACGCGCCAGCTCGGCGTGTTTGCTTCTGCATATCAAGTGGCCGTAACGTGACGTCATTGAGAACTTTGGGGAGATGTGTGCTGGTTTGCGCTTGTATAATTTAGTTTGTCAAGTTTTTTCCCTCAGTTTTTTATTGGACAGGTATATGGGGAGGGGGTGAGTGAAGATCGGGCCACGGCGTTGGGAATTCGGGGGTGATAGAACCGTGGGATGTTCGGCAATATCCGAATGAGACCCTCAGGTTCACACACATGAGATAGGTCAAATATATTAGATAAAAATGATCACACCGTGCTTGAATTGTGGCTCGTATCGGAAGGTGAATTCATATTTGATTGCGGAAGTATCCTCCCTGATTTCCATTTCGATAAACAGAAATTGAAACTCCTTTTAGCACCGTTTGACCATTCGATCTGTGCTTCAAGATAGCAATTCGTTCAAACTCGCACGTAAGTGTACATTCAGTGTTCAGGTGTATGTCAAAAATCTTATCGTCGAATTTGTTTTAGTTTTATCTTATCACAGAAATTCAGGAAACGGCAAAGGTCTCAGCAGGAGACAGATAAATATTTTCAAGTCGCCGACGATAATGTATTTTTTTCTGCTTCATCTCTTGCATCGCAAATGTTGTTTTTTTCTTTTGTTTTGTGTTGTATTTTTTCTTTCTTCTTTCTGAGTAGAGTTTGGGTTGGGACAGGCAAGCTGTGGAGGTTGTCATTTTAAACAGTCGTGTGAATAACAGTTTTTAAAACATTTTTACGAGTTTCGCTAATGCTTTGCCAAATGTTTTAGGGGCGTCACGTGACATCTGTTTCGGCCATATATAATTCTCTCACGTCATTGACCTCTGAACTTGACCGACGTGAATTCAAATCGATTCAATTACGGAGAATATTTTTTATTAATAAAATTCTGATTTTGTCGGCAAGTCAAAAATTTCAATTTCTTTAAACGGTTTATTAAATACGAATATGCTTTGCCTTTTTAAATGCATTGATGGGCAAAAATGTCGGTTTCTTATACCTACAAGACGTCGAACAGTATTGAAATTTTTCGAATTTGTTCATCTTTTATTGCATGTAGGTCCAATATTCCAGAATCCAACGAATAGTAGACATAAAGAATGTAACATAAGTTCTGAAAATAATTAGAACCCCATTACATGCTTATTTGAATGACATTTTAATTTGTGTAGGTAAACGAAATCGGCATAACGAAATTGTATATATTTTTTATTTCTGCTACTATTTGACACTTGCGAACTTGCGCTACTTACGTCTGCATACCGAATTAGGCTGAATGTCTCGGTTGTAATTTTGAAATTACCGTATTCGTCAAATTACATATATTAGGGGGGGGGGTGGATGCACTCAAGAGTCATCCGAACGAGTAATTACGGGCTACGTGATTTATTGTCGTGTTACGCGAGCGTGACGAAATAATGGCAAACCGAATCGTCGAGTCGTTCTTGAAATTAGCGGGCAGTTTGCATGCGCGTACGGAGAGATGCGGTAGGACTAAGTCCATGGAACCTTTGCGTTTCTGGCAACGGTCAATAGATGGCGCCACAATGGTGGGATCGCCGTTTGACATATTTACGTGCGGGGTCCCAACAGCGACCTTCGCGTATCGCCATCTGGTGGCTGGATATTCTGAAAACACGAACAGGGATGACCAACTTGTCGATAAAGAGAATAGATTTTTGTAAAACATGTTTTCTGAGTTGTGATATTTTTTATTTGGGGGTGCTCTTTTTATGGATAATAGCGCTTCTAAAAAGGGCCGCGCTAAAATCTCGAAATTACCAAAAATTGTCGAATCGATGAAAAAGTCGACATAATCGTGTGGTTATAATCAATGCGGACAGGACGATAACCACTTTAAGAATTTACGACCATAAAAAGACCAAAATAAGGGTTTCAGCAATTCTCACTTCAAAACGTGATTTTTCTCAAAAATTGCGCAGAAAATGATTTTGTTTTAAATTAGTATAATATATCGTTAACTGTACCATAGTTAAATACAGGCAGCGCCATAAAAACTAACTATGTACCACAGAAAACAAATATATAAGAGATAAATGTCGTCTTTAGTTAATAAGTGCAAAAAATACGAACAATCCCAGGACGCGACTGGGAACAATGATTTTGTTGTTGTGAATGACGAAAATGCACCATCCGGTACATTTGAGCGGAGAATTTAAATATTTTATCTTCGACTTTTTGAAGTGCAATGGAAGCATTGATCATTGTGTAGTCGTTTCGAAGTTCACTCCTATTTAACATGAATAGGTATAAACGTGCATGTTTATTTTATCCGCGGTTGTCGACAAGCTGCATATTGACCGACAACAGACGACGACGCGTCCACTGAAATGTTATTGGAAGTTGAAGTCTTCGATGTGAGCAAAGAAATGACATTATGGAAAAGAGGGTGTGTGTCTGCTTGCGCATGAGTTTGCTATACACGTGGTGTCTATGGCAACAGTTTTTTTCTCGGTACCAATTTAAAGGTCGGTGTTGCTATGACAACGTTTAGGTTTCTGGTCTCCCACCCTACATACCTCCAATGAGTCCGCTGTTGCTTTTACAGTGGCAATTTGCATTTGTCGTTTTTGCGTAAATAGTTGTTCAATGTCAGACGATCCAAGTTCAGTTCTGAAATCATTTTTCTCACGGTCTTCCTGTCAGGAACATTCATATTAATAATACATACAAAAATTAGGTATAATAATCCTTATAATACTTCTTTACCCGTGCGTCAAAACTTGGAAAAGCTTTTCAACCATCTTTGTTTTTTCTGAAGTGGTAATGTAAATTACCACTTGAATGAAATGGTAAATGAAGTGGTTGTGTAAAAATTTGAATTTTTGGATAGTGGAAGTGTTTGACTTTGTGTTTCGCAACTCTACAATTTCTTAATTTTCCCCAAAGATCAGATATAAACGTTGTTTATCGACGATGTTGTTGCCGGCTCTCGATTGCAGTCCAAACAATCTTCCTATATTTTTGTTATTTGTGTCAGTTTTTTAAAAAAGTGTCGATCGTCATTTTGGAATGAAATTACAATAAAAACGAATTGAAGATACAAATTTTGAGACTTCTATGTAATTGGATTGCAGTTACCGTATCAAATTCGTTGCTGCAAATAATGAAGCCGAATTTTGGGATTGCTTTTCCTCCTTTAAAAAAAACACCTCTGTAGTCATTGAAACGGCTTTAAAATTCCGTCAGCCCAAGAGAGCAGAAAGGCCTTCGAACCCCAATTGAAAACGTCCACTGTAATGGGTCCGTATTAAAATTACATGAAACCGAATGACGAGTGAATGATTCGTACATGATATAGGTATATATAAAAGTACGTATATAAAAATGGACGCGCGTCTACGCAGCAAGGGCACGATCGACGAAAATTGTTGCACTCTTGCAAAATGGAAATGGATATTTCATGCACTTGTGGAATCAATTATTGATACGCGTCTGTGCTCTTTCCGTTTTAGTCAATTTTCGTTTTTTAGGCTTGTTCTTCTGTTCGCAGTCCAGTGTTGACCAAACTGGGGTGCGCGTGTCCATGTGGGTCCGCTATAATTTTTAAAGCATACATTTTTTAAATGTTCCGTAATATTTTTTGGCCCAACCTAAAAATTGGCACTTAAGAAAAGGCAACAAATCTAAATATTTTCATATTGTAAGAGAATATTATATTTATCCATCTTCCCATTAAAATGAGCAAAATATTTATTTCTCGTTTCATGGACTTAATTAAACTTTTTAAATTGATAGAACAGCATTCTACTGTCTCCAGTTTTTAGGCACCCATTTCTAATTCGCTTATACAGGCTTATATTGCACAGCAGCCTCTAATTAAACCTAAGCGAATTTAAATTGTCGTTTCGACTTAACGATTTTCGGGCACGAACTGAAAAATAGTTTTGTGTCGCCGCTAGATATAGGTCAATTGAAATCTGGTCTCAGTCGATACTCATGCACAGAGGCGGGACCGACCGCACGTAATTATTTAAGATGGTGCACACAAATTTTCCATTGCAGTTTAAAAGACGGCTTAATAAAATTCCGGTTCGCATGATTATTTGCCGCGTTGGAAAGCTCTCGTGAGATCGTTGCTTTTTCCAAGCGAATTTCTAAGGGTTCTTGTTAAATGAGGATTCGAATTTCTGTTGGATGTATTAATGCATACTAGACCATAATTATATGTCCAGACCTTTACTTCTGAAGTGCATATCTCTTTACATTTTTTTTTACCAAGGGCCTTTCTCGAAAGTCCGTATGTATGCGAAAATTTATGCGACTCAAAACTGTATCGATTGTCCGGACCTCAACATTTTTGTTTCTGATTCAGCAGAAGTGAATTTTGCTCGTCGAAATCGCTTGCTCTTACAATATAGATTTATAAGAAAAACTACTCGAGGAAAATATTTATAGTAAATGCAACAAATATTTGTGCATCGGCCTTGCTGCTGCGGAGCGGTTGACGACCGCTCGTGTATGTCGGTATTAAAAAAATTGAACTCTGTTCACTTGTATGTTTCAACTGTTTCATAGTGGAAACGCGTACTTGCACATGCAGGAGGAAGCAATAAATGGGAATAAAACGCCCCAAGAAAAAAATTGGAGGCGAAAAGATGAATAAATTATGAGCAATATAGGCAAATTTCTCTGCACGGCCACTTGAGCAGTAATTCGTTTCAGATTATGTCGTTTCTGCCTACTTTTTACACTGTAGATTATGACGTCTGATGTTGTGATGTCGTGACCGGCTAGAAAGTGCGAGATGTGGGGAAGTTCGAGTAGATTCAAGAGATGTTATTTATCCTCCATGTTTAAAAATTACAATATTTAAAATTACGACTGGCATATTTTATAGCAAAACTGTTGATTCGAAATTTGGGTGTGGCAGGTTCGCATTTTGTTTTTTTTTAACAGGATTTGCAAGATTGATAATTTTCAATTTTTACTCCAGTAAGTATTATAACTCACATTTGATATTGAAATTAAATGAGCAATTTCAACGCACTCCATCACTCTTAACCAATCTAATTTTTCTTTTATTTTGGAAGAACTTCACCACATTTAAATTCGACAAGACATCAAAGGATCCACATTTCAGTTGTCTCGATTCGCAGTGCACATATGCGCGCGGATGTAGTGAGACGTAACAACTTCGCCAGTGTAATTGTACGCAAAGGGGAAATTTCGTATGCAATTGGCGGTTGCATTCATAAATAGTAGTTGGTTGAGTAGCACATAAGACTAATGTATATAGTGCATGGGTCGGCTACCTTTGTTGAGGTCGGGACCCGCTTGGCCCGTCTGGCAAAATGGTTATGCTTGACCGAGGCTTGGTTTAACTCTACTGCAGATTATTACAGATTATTATCTGTATGTGCCCAGAAACTTACACAAAACGTCTTTTTGAACTTAGTTTATATGTGCGCCAGTTTTTGTATGGTTTTCGGTCAGGAATGTCTTCAACTGTCCTAATGTGAGGTTGCATTTATTAATTGGTCGATTTTTTTCTCATTTTCGAAATTCATGCAATTATGAATATCGAAAGAAAATGCCACGCAAGCCAAAAGACCGACAGAGGTCAGCAGAAGTTGGATAGGTTATATATCGTGCTAAATAACACTTCTAGTAAAACTTCATTTTCACAATTCAAGAAAAACCGACTTTATACCGGCAAGTAAACGCCTTTATTTCAATATCTGTTTACGTGGGGGCGAAAAGATATCAGTCAGTTTCGCCATACACTGTCGGTTTGACTAGCTAAACGACGTGTAAACGGTGGTAGTATGGTCAAACACGAATTCCTATGGCAAAAGTGTCTCCAAAATGCCAATGACTCCCGTTAGCATACGCATTAGAAACTCCCAACGATTTTCCCGGTCGATGGAGTTGTTTAAACCAACTGTACATTAAAACTTTTTTATATTGTTGTGCAATCAACATCTCCTTTTCGATCAATGACCTTTGCAAAGAGAAAATAAATAAAAATAAACTGGACTTTATTTTATGAGGTGCTGACCAACAAAATCCACCAAAATGTCCGGAATTGTTGCAAATCAAAAATATTATATTATTCTATTTACTGTATAAATAATTATATTTACTAGTATAAATATAAAAAAAATACATTATTGTATAAATTTAAAATGTCTGAAAATTGTCGACAGTGCACCAACCCTGATTTTGATCTCTGTTCATTTAGCGTGCCGAAGCCAAAACTCCTCATGTTAATTATTCCTTTCTGTTCTACGAATGTCGCGATATTACAAATTGAATCGTTCGTTTATTTTTATTTACATGAAATACTAGTACTTATTTCAGTTTTAAAATGGCGAATGGAAACAAGGTGGTTACGCACGCCGCATATACATGTATATATATTGTATATGCGCCCGAATCCTCGCGCTAAAGAAACAAAATAAAAGAAATAAAAAATGTGAGAGAGCGCGAGAACAGAAAAAAAAGAAATCCTCTTGCATATCGCCGCCATTATCAATGACAGCTTATCACACAAATAAAGGCTGCATGCTAAATTGTAGCCCGAAGGATATACACAATTATCGGGAACTACCAAGTTAGCATTTTCGTTGTTCGTGAACAGACCTCGCAGTATTTGCAAACTTTAGAATAATTTCAGACGCGACCGCGCGCACTCACCAACCTACTCCTCTTCAGTTTCGGAAGATGGAGGAAAGGAGGAGGAGGAGGAGATTGCCTCGCATGAGTGATATGCTCGCACTGTTCACCTGAGCTGCATGCTTCAGGAGACCAGGAGCTCAACACATTACTTTACAGTAAGTAAAGTTCGCTACAAACGACATAAGTTAAGGCTGGAGAGTATTATTTCAATTCTTGCAACATTCAGTATTGCCAATATCAATGAATAACCCCAACTAGTGGTTTCCACGCGAAACAATAAATTTATTGCAATTTGCTCATGAGAAAGTTATAGAAATGGATTTTTTTAAACGTCAGAGCTCCACGATATTGTAATTAGACAGTTTGATTAGGCGTTTACTTAGTTTTGTTATTTAATTCATTTTAAATAAGTTCCTTCTGACTTAGCGTTTTTTTTAAAAATTATTGCGCATGGTCTCGGGAGGATATTATGTACAGTATATGCTTATGTACTGTATCATTGTGCACTTCGGCTTAAAGGTGTGTGTGTGTGTGTGCATGGATATGGCGAGGGGCGGACAGCAGGGGCTGAGATTGGCGGGCAAACCGAAATAGCATCGCACCGGAAGAGACCAACTACCTAGGTGGCGCCACAGTAATTACACGTTGAGTTTATATAGTCAATGATCTCATCCCTCCCGCCTCCCTCAAGAACCTCCAACTGGGGTAGTGGTTCCCGACTACCAGGCGCGGTTTCCAAGTGCTGGTGGATCGGTGTCCCTTTTTTTTTTGGGAGGGTGGGAGATTGTCCAAGGGTGCAGACTCTACCGAGAATGTAACGGGAGGAGCGTAATTTTTCGTGTAATAACGTTTCTGCGAAAACATTTAAATGCGATAAAAATGTTGGCCAAACACGAATGCATAATTGTATGGTGCCGTGATTCGATCGGTGCCCGCTGGGCGCGCATTTACCTCTCCGCCGATCTTTTGTTTCAACTTCGGGCCTATATTGATGGCTGGCGGGGGTTGAAATACGTCATTAGGCAGGGTTGATTTTTCACCCTGGATGTAACTTATATTTCCCCCTAACCAATAAAATTATCGGGCTTGTGTTCTAAAAACATGTATGATTAAATTTCAAATTTCAGTTAAGGACCAAGAAAGCTAGATAGATATAGCAGTGTAATCCGACAGTTACAGTAATGGTGGATATTCAAATTTCAGATTGAAAAAATTCAAATATGCATTCATTGACGATTGTTAATTCATTTTGTTAATTGTTTTGAACCCGATTTTCATACAGACTCTTGAAAGTACTTTGCTGTTTTACTTCATTAAAACCAGGCGAGTGAAACATGAAAAAAATAATGTCTATTTTAACTAAGTTGTTCGCGCAGCTAAATGTTTAGAAACATCAGAATGGAAATTAGATAACGATTTTACAGCTGTTCAATTAATTTGCAGTATGTGGATTTATAAAATTTCTACTTGAGCACCTCCGCCCTGAGCTCAAATGACGTCCACCAATATAGCCCGTAAAGCATAAGTGCTTTCGCAAACGCCCATGTCCACGAACTTATCCTTGCACAATACATTCAATGTACCGTTTATGTGACAGAGTGAGTATTGTGATTAGTCCGTATATACTGTACCTTCGTCCTAATATACTGCATAGTCGACCAAGCGTAAGTATCCTCATATACAACTTCTGATGTTTGGGGTCGTCGTATTTTCTTCTCTGTACGTTTCTCTTCTTCCATATTCCCCCCCTAGCCAGTCTCCCATTTCCCTAGTTCTTAGAATAATAACGAATCGGCGGCAGGTCATGCACAAGCATGATTAACGTGCCAACAAATCTCATTCGCGTCGTTTGTACAGGGTGTGTTTTTGGGCCCGCCGCGTGGAAACACGAGCAGCACTGCGGTCGGTAGCGGACCAGCTATTGGACTCAATGCTATCCATGGACCCAGCTCTCTCTCTGCCGTCACTGACACATTGTACGACGGCTCAGCATGTAAGTCAGCAGCCGCGAACTTGGTGCAACCTGTTTTTAGCGGAACGAACTTTTTGTCAATTTATGTTTTTTTTTGTTGCCTCTCCAAAATTCGGTAAAAGTGGGAAATAATTTGTCGAGCGTGGAATTTTTGCTGGGGCAAATAGCTGCGCAGTTGTAGGTCGGCCAATGTCCCCCATCCCCCCTCCTATTAGACGAATGCGCATATGGGTATGTGTGAGTGTTGGGGGATATCTTAAGTTATATAAATAGACCTGTGCCATTGAGGAGACCACATCCTCCTAAGATCCCACGTTCATTGCATGATGCCGTTGAAATGTAATATATGTATATATATTTTTTTATTGTTAGAAAATTAGCAATTTCCGGCATCAAATTTCTCTTCAATGTCTTAGATTGAAACTATGAAGAGAAATCCTAGAAAGCATGCCCGTTTAGTTTCAGGTCTCGTGGGGATATCTTGCTTCCATGCGCTGCATCGTCTTCTAAAAATGTACATGTTGACTGCGCTTTTTATGTATAACCTGCACGTACTCGCGGTATGTATACAGTGTATTCGTACATTCATTTTTTGTGGAGTCTTTGCGTCAAGCCTAATCCGGCACATACCGACAGCTGACGTCACTCATTTGTTAGTTCTAATATGAAAATGGCCAGATAATTTAAAAATATGTAAAATCAATTAAATTACATGAAAAATACTAAGTAAATTAAAATACAATGCGATTGTGGTAACAAAAAAAATAACTTCAATTGACGACGGTTTCCTTGACTCAATGTTTTTGTGAATATTTGAAACAATAAATAAATCTATTCAACTAGGTAAAAGAAATATAGGTTGATGAGTCCGGGTATTTGGCTAGGCGAAATAGTCTGTCGGGTTTCTCCAATATACTCGTGTTGCTAAAAAAAAGGCGGTCAAATGTTTTCTATGAACTCTGAGATCAATTAAAAATTAATAATCAAATTGCGATTAACCACAACGATTTTTTAAAAAATACTGTAGTTTGGCTAACACGAGGCTGATCGCGTTACACATCGTCACATATAAGCGCAACTGCACAATTTATTTTATTCACAGTGTATGTCAAATTACCTAGGGGGGGCCTATACCTGGCACAGGCAGATTTCAAATTCACGCGTATTTCAGCTCTGTGTACAGTGTGAGTTGCTGGGCGTAAATTGATATGTACGTGAAAATTTAGGCATAACGC
>JAQGBY010006442.1:0-13110 GCA_034698785.1 Mycogona germanica
TCTCATTTTTCCGTGCTTTAAAATGTTCTCTGTTATTATTATTTTAAATCCCTTTAAAGTATCTGTCAAACACACTTGCACTAATGAGTTAGCTAATCGAGAGATATTTTTAATTGGTCACTTTTTAAAATGGGGGTTCTATCGCCTAACAGAAAACGGGCTTCTGAAATGGTTTTTTGGACCCTGCACAAAAGGAGATTTGTAGTTTTTGCTGGAATTAATTTAAGAAGTACGATTTTGAGCCAATTTACCTACGCTGTACTAACTGGAGGCTTGTAAGCCTGTAGTGCGGTTGACTACAGTTGATGGAAACTAAAAAAAAAAAAAAAAGTTGGAGAATTTCAGAATTGTGAGTGGTTTTGTGACTATTAAACTAATAGGTATTCAAGTTGGGTTATGATTTTTAAGAAAATTTCAATAGTGTTATACACATGGACATGCACAAACTGTTTTTGTTTGAACATGTGAATCGTTCATGAAAACAAAATGCACAAACATTTTAATTGCACAAAGTGCGAGATATTTCGGCATGATTTTGTTATGTCTGCGTAAAATTTTGAACGTGATTTCGAACCTCATGCGAATCGTTGACAGGTTAGAGTCTGAACGCAAGAACTTCGATTACCCAGATTCGCTTTCGTATTGTATGGCCTATGCACACGACTTGCGCAGCAATGAATGAGCCGTTTAAATGTTCAGTGGAAAACAGGTCGTAATTCAAACAATTGGACAATAAATATGTTAACGATGCCATCAACAATGAACCCTCTTTCGCCTTCCCCTATGCTCCCACACCCACCACTACCACCCGTCGCGATCATCGATCGCTTCATCTCGAGAAAGCCACAGGGGAACTGATATAGGACTTGGTCCACGTAAATACTTTTTACGCTGTCGTCAAAAGGGTTTTCAAATCTTTGTTAGAACTTCATAATGTTGATGATGTTGGTATTGCCAGACGTTGAACTTTGAACCTTGTTACGACGCACTAACGGGCTGTGAATGTGCTGATGCATTTGCGGGAAAAGATGGCTTAGAAGAAAAGATTACAATCTGAATCTTTGACGATCCTAATTAGTAATTAGAAATCCTAATCAGATATATTCTGTTATTCAAGCTGGTCTTGCAAAAGAAACATCAATATCAAAAATTAGCCAGATAATATCAAAGATTAATATAAAAAATATCCCAAACTGGTGTGTTTAAAGCGATATAATTTTATGTAAACGATTTTCCGCTTTGCATAACTTGGGGTGCTACATTCAGTTCCATATTCTTCCGCTGGTGTCGCTTTGAAATGGTCAAGGGGTCAATATCGATTGGGTGTCCACGTACGGAGACAAGATAGTCTCGGTAATGACACATTGATTATTGTCACATAAAATAAACCAACAAAAATTATTAAAATTAAAAACTGCATGCAGGCCCTATTGGTTCGCAGCACCACCTAGCGTTAATTCCGAGAATCAAATATCCTTATGGAATTTTAATGTGTTGTGAGAATTTATCTGATATCAGATGTACACCGCCTTCTTTGTGACTCCTCGAATGTGATTTACAGAACGCAATTTTTTTTTTGTTGCGAGACTTCCGACTGCTAGCTAGACCCGGACGGCGGAGCCCCGCAAATCCCGCGTCAACTTTGAACTGAGATCTCGTAATTTAATTTGGTGACGCCGCAGTCGCCGCACCTAATAGGTTTTTCGGGGCGGCGCCCATGTGCGTTGTGCCCGTTCTCGCTTTCACTTTCTCCGGCATGGACCAACCCACCCCCTATGAAGCGAGAAGTGGGAGGGGGGTTGAGGTGGTGGTGGTGGGGTGTAAATGGTTTGACATCATCGTCAAATCTACGGGTGCCCAGGCCCCGGTGCACGCGAGTTCAAAACGGCGAGAAAGCAATTTCGTCAACGACTATATTTAGATTTTTTTTCTTTCTCGTTTGATATATATCATCAAGGGCTGCGATCGTTCAATTTACACATTAAGGTCCCCTGGCTGTGTGCTTTCGTTGCGATGGCCTCGTCCAAAGCGGAGCCGGAAGTTTGCTTCGTCCTACTCTACTTATCCAGCTATTCAATTATCCGGGGTTTTATTTTAATGACAATTAATTTAATTTAATTCTGTAGTTCTAAAAATTCTACATATAATTTAAGAGTTTGTTTGTTTGTCACATTACTTCGCATTGATATTTTCTGAACGAGAACAACTTGCTGATAAATATTTCGATGTTGGGCACCACGGGTTCGAACCCCTGCAGGAACAAACATGCTTTTATGAGGATTGCTTCAGCCGCCGTTGTCAACACAGCCAGCTGATTCGTAAACAGGACTAGTACTTTTTTTCTTCCTCATCCGCTTTCCTAATGTTTCTCGATTACACGATTCGAATTTATTCGTTTGTAAACAGATGCATTCTGTGTCGCCATTTGGCGCGCGTAGGTCAAACCTCGGAGGTCACCACGATGATGGCAACGACGAATAATCGCCGACTTGTTCCACTTTATTGCTTTTCAGATCGTGCAATGCATGAACATGAAGTTAAACCATGGGCACTGTAAATCACGGTGTCTTAATTTTGCGTGGAAATATTGTCAACCTTTCTCAGATATTTCTGACCAATTAATGTGGCCCTCACATAGTGCCTAAGCACCGAGATGGGCACAGAAACTCCTGTTGTGATATACACTTCAGTGAATTAAAAATAATTATTAAAATTAAACGAATAACGCCTGAAAAATGGGCGCCAACGTTTTAATGTTCCTTGCTTTACTGCCTGGAGTAAATTCAAAGAACTGAAAAGCGTAAAACCTATAGGGTAGGTGCTGGTGTATTTATATTTCGTGTTCTGATCAGGTAGAGGACTATGCTGCGGTGGAAACAGCCAATAGTATGGTCACCACTGGCCTAGCCGTTAACATTCCTGGTGGAGCAGGGCGATGGTCCCGTTAGCACGTCTCGCGCGTGCTGCATGCTGGGATTCTTGGAGAGCGCTCTGTTCACATCCCCTCTCCTCCTCCCCCTCAACCGCTCACTTTCGCTTTCGTCATTCCGCTGAGGTTTCGATCCCGAGTTCTGACACGCGCGGCGCTGATGCTGACCATATGGCGCTGCGGTGGCGATGGTGGTGCAGCAGGCTTCACAAGCGCCCCCTATAATTCCCCCGCCCCCATTCCTCGAAATGATTGGAAGAAGCAGTCATGTTCCGATTTCGTGCCCTTTACATGTTACAGTGTATCAAATACACTCACTGTGTTTGGGGATTTACACATGTTTATATAAACATGTACAATTTGAATTTGTAGGAAGGTGATTTTTTTTATGACGTTTGCCTCTAAAAATAAAATGTAATGATTATTGCCCAGCTCCTAAAGTATCAAAATGCTACGTCAAGCGTAAAGTTGCTTGCGAATGAATACATTCATTTATCTGTATTTGCTCTTTCAAATGTAACCACTGGGCACTGCCATATCCCGATTATTTTAAGAGTAGAAAAGAAAAATAATTCTGGTCATGAATTTTTTCTATATCCAACTGGTTTTTTAAAACATTTGTTGTATCATCAATTTTAAATGATTCCAAATCACTTTTCCACAAAATGCGAAAATAAGATTTTTAAAATTTACCATATCAAAATTATTAATCGTGCTTATTTAACTTTTTGGTTAGAAATATATCAACGTTTTCAAATCTGTTGCATTATGTCTAGAATCTTTTTAGAACTTTTAATTTAGTCTATCTTTCAAGTCTGACATTTAACACAATGATTATTGCAAATAAGTTCTTAAATTGAATTGAATATCTTCTGTTACATGTACGCTGCACCATGTTGTACAGTAGTTGGAAGGATTTTAAAATAATGTGTGTAGTGGAATATGTGTATTCCAGTTTAAAGTCGATCTGAACTTGGTTATCAGTAAGTCACGAATGGATAACCTGACGGGATTGTTGGATTTGTCAGCTCCCATCAAATTTTGATTTGCTATCCTTTCTGACATTTCTTGTAGAGCTCATAATGGATGAGCCGATTCGCTGGTTTTTGCGGTCGAGCTTGATCGGAGCGAAAAACTCTTGTTGTTTTAAGCGGATTTTCGTCACCGCTCTCTCCAGTTTAATCCCGGGTGATCGTCATATTTCGTGTCATGAACGCATTCCCAATATGAGTACTCGAAATCGTAACGATGAAGCTGGTAAGGCTTACTGGGCGTTACAGTGAAGAGCTCTTTTTTTATTCTTCACCCGTTTGATCTCGTAAATAGGAAAATGTGTTGGGTTGTTTTGAAGTCGAAGAATTCGACATGTCTGCTGTTCGCCAATTTTAGGGCTGCTAGCATTAGTCTGTCAGGCATTTTAAACCTCTCTTCTGTGATTCACGAACAGTCATCCCGTCCTCCCCCTCACAGTCAGCGTCAGCTTTGGATAAAGGTGCGCCCTGGGCAACTATTCAGAATAACGCACTCCTCATTCGCGATTTTGCTCTTTTTAGTTTCGATAATTTACGCTTCGATCTTGCTGATATTTTATTAATATTATCCAGTCCATCGAAATCCAGTTTGTAGGAGATTGTATTTAAATGGTGTTTAATGACAATTATTTTAACATTCGAAGCATTTTTGACCTTTGTGTTTGCCGTTGTTACTGATCGAAGCGTTAAAAAAAGCAAGTGCTGGGGTTATGCGATACTATCTATCGATATGGGATTTTCTACTATTGATGGTGAAATTTGAGCGACTCAACGATCGAAACTTAATGATTCAATAAATTACACGGTATTTACACGGAAATTTGAAAATGACATGAAACTCTTCAGATTATACGTTCTCAGTGTAGTCGTGTATTGGGTTGGGTTGGACTGTATAATTTTTCAAATTTTGCATATTATTGCAATAAAATGATTTTTTAAATTAATCAGAAATTTCTCTAGAAAAGTCTGTATGGACAATCGTTTCAACATCGTGACGTGTTAAAATATTGTCCGGGTCAAATAGGAGCTCCATTGCCCAAGTGGATTTTCGAAAACCCGTCATTATTTGTTATTTCAGTACATGTTGTGGCAGTTTATATTATTGTTTTCTAATATTTATCACAATATATTTAATCACTATTTAATAGTCTCTACAGTTCCGTTTCGTTTTGTAATCGATGCCTGTCGAGGCCGCCCTGTAGCTGTTTTCCTTCTCCCTCAAGAAATCGCAGCTCACACAACCCACGTTCGGCCTGTCTGTCTCGTCTTCTCCGTGAGCATCATTCTGGCTCACTCGTGTGTCTCAGCATGGTTTTCTTTTTTCGTTTTAAATTATTGGCGCACCGACGATACTAATGGGTTTGGCCAAAATTACCTTGTCAATATTCTGGCAAGTACAAAAAAAGGAGCTATATTTGGTGCGTTATGTGACGGCGAGCATTTTGTCTTTCAGTAAAAGAGTGAGGAGGCGGTGTGAGTGTACATGCACTCGTAGACTGTCGTAGATATTTTTTTCGAATGTCAGGTTGCGGGTTTTCAAACGGGACATTTTCATAAGACATTTTTGCAACGATAGTTGAGTTGTTCGTCAAAAGAAAGTTAATAAGAAATATTCAAGTTCTTAAAGGTTTCTTTTAATATTCCTCCTATAAAGCGTTTCCTCTCGTACCTGCCTTTAAAAATAAAAATGGCTGTCGGCTAGTATCCAAATTGATTCATTTACATGTCGGAGGATGTAGACCCTCTCAGATCGATTGCCCTCTCATATGTATGTTTTGACCAAAAAATAATTTATATAAATGATGTCATCAGTAGCAAAAATTAAAATGTTGATGTGAAGTTTAATTGAATAATAATTTTTAAAGACTTAGTAATACTGACTTGATTGGCTCCCATAAAAACTGGTTTAAAGAATTTTACAATTACAATATGCACCCCACAAGCAGCCCCGGATGGGACCAATGGCGGGGGTCGAACGATTAAAATACATGTTCACAATTCGCCAATTTAATCAATTCAATTCATATTTGCAATCAATGTTTTCATTCATTCAAAATTATATATATTTTTTTTTTTTTTATCAACTGTAGTCCACCGCACTACAGGCGTTACGTCCCCTTCATGGTACTTAACTCATGGATCTAATCCCACTAACATATTAAAAACATGTTAATTGGGCAAAAATAAAGATTTAATACTAAATGTTCACGAAACTGGTAGCTTTTTATAACTGGTTTGCCAAAGAAAAATAATCTCCATAATATAATTTCATGTGCAGGCATCGAAACAATTTATCTGCATATGGTCCACAGCCGCAACAACCCCCTTCTTCTTTCATTTTTTTTGTGGCTAAGTGTGGCTGTAAGTTATGCCACATTTAATAGGCGCATCAAGAGAGAAACCCGAGGTTTTCCGGCTAATACTATTATGGACGACAAATAGTTGTGGGCAAATGCGAAATGAGCTCCCGGAATGTTGAGACTCTCGTATTAGTCGCATGTCTGGATGCGTTATCCCTGTAGAAGAGCGGGACCCAGCCCCTCGGCGGACGGGTTCACTGGATTTTAGGCGCTAGACGTTCCAAGTGTCAAATAGTTCGCGCGATGTGTTTAAGGGAGTGAGAAATATTTTCGAGGATTATTAATGTCACTTTTTTTGTGCCCAACCAACTCTCTCTCTCTCTCTCTTCCCCCACCCAACACGCACTACCAGCAACGACAACCATGTTTTCAATAAGATTATTTGACCTATTATAACGACACGCATTCAACACATGTTTGCCAGGATTTACGAGCACGCCATTTTTTTTTTCTTCTCTCCTTCCCGCCGATTTTTTTCTTTCTCGTCTTCTGTCTCCGTTTCTTACGATTTTCTCCGGCTCAGTCTTTTACTGCCGACCTCAGAAACTTGGAAAAGAAACCGTATCCAGTGTTTTGGTGTAACGCTAACGCGTTCGTTGCGAAATGTGTTGTACGAGCGAGTGAGTCCATCACTTACTATTGAGTTTAACACCGCTCAATCAATGGCGGAGAATGTCAGGGCTACTGCCGCGCCACCTTACGGTTGAAAATCGAGGGTCGGTGGTGGCTGACTAGGAGTAGAAGGTCTTGAGTGTGACCACCAAAAATGATGGTTTCATCAGTTGACCACTTGATTTGTTGAAATCTTACACTCTAGCCCCCTAATATCCTGGAAATACTGGCCAAGCATACTTAATCTAAGCATGCTTGAGTTGGGTGCGTTTAGGCATTGAAATAAATAGGTTGAGTCCGCGCTATGACAAAAAGGTGCTGCTCTTTCTCGAATGGCAATTCGTTCGTCTTGTTTGCTCGAGAATTTCAAATGTCCTGGAGAGGGGTGGGTTGAACGTTCAATTCCATTCGGTCACGTGATCTGCATCGCTGGAAGGAGCCTGCGATCTCGATTCACACTCTTCCCAAACTTAAGCACAATTACATTCCCCCCCTGTAAGCTGAGGCATGCTCACAGTTATTCAGGCCATTTTGAGAAACCAAAGTTTTGTGGTCTGTAGGCGAGAATTCTCTATATTCTTTCCAGAAAATTATCCTATGTGTAAATTGTTTCTAGCTCTTTCAGTTCGTTGGTCCAAATCTTACAATAATTAATGGGAAATAATATAAAATACAGGTTGAATTAACATAGGATACTTACTAAAGAGAATGCAGATTCGCAGGAATACACACCTAGAATATCGGAACAACACTGTGTCAATTACTTTTTTTAAAAACGAGTTAACCATCACTGCCTACTTCGTGTGCAACAAACAGTACCCACGTTTTAGTCGGAAATTCGCGGAAATTATGATTTTTTTTCGTCATTTTTAACTGCTCTCGCAAGTCGTCTCAAATCCTAGGTCATAAAGTAGGACAGCTGCTACAAAAGCCCCCGGGCGACGAATGTCAATCATATTGGCGAAACGACTGTCTGCGAGACCAGTTTAGGATCAAATCCGGTCTATCGTAAACGTTCTTTAATAAGAATAACATTCTCTTCTCAGATTTTGGGTGAAGTTGAACAGTTTTTCCGAAATTCTTCGCGATATTTTTTTTATGTGTTTGTTATTCTTGTTGGTTTCTCTATTGGAATACAAGTTTAGATTTTTATGTACGGGCCTACACACTTTTGTGCAAATTCACTTTTGAAAGCTTGGGTCGTAAGCAGTTTTCTCCATTGGTTAGTGAAACTGCGACTCTCCTCCTCGTGCGTAAGTATGAAATAAAAATATCAAACTATGGGATCCAAGTTTGTCAGGAACAGCTGAAATATTAAAATGTTTCTCTGCAAAACTTTGAAACCAAGAGATCCTCTTGGGCATATTTTTTGGTAGATTTTATTTTTATCTAAAGAAGAAAAAAATCGTCGAAACACAGATGCACAAGTTCTGGAATTGAATTGCAGTTCTCGTTTCACATTTAATTTTTATCCGCCACCAAAGTTCATATGAGCTGTTTGCATTAAAGCTAGATTAACCTTAGGAGACATTTGATTCCAATTGTCGTCGCTGTTTCGCAGTTGTGCAAACGATGACCAAAAGTTGTTCGTCACCAACTTACAGCAGTAGAAATGGACTGCTTTCAATATTTCTAACCTCCATAGAAACCCCAATTCTTTATAACATTTTATTATAATTGTTTTTGATATGCTCGATGTGAATATAATACGTTAAGGAGAGTGGTTATTACGGATCTAAGCGAAAGTCATTTACATGTACTTGTACTTGCATGCGCAGGTGTCATCGTCTCTAACGGTGGATTCGCCGACATCCATTAATTTTTAATTGCCGCAATTTCAATACTATTCCTAGCTATATCCGGCAGATGTTTGAGAATCATTGCTCCAGCATATTACGCTTGTATCAATAAATAGTGAAAGCGAATGATCCAATAGCGGAACGATAACGACCTCTTTGCGAGACGTTTGTACCTGGGGCTGCCATTCCATCTCCTTTGGCTATTTATTGTTAGGATAAAGACACACACGCAATATGCAGTATCTCCGCTTTCCAAATGGAACCCCTTTAGCCAATGCAAATATTACATCGGTTATTGATACTCCGAATATTTGAGAGGTTAGACGACTCAGCGGCACATTCGGAAGGAGAGAGTATCTCACGACAACTTATCTTCGAAGCAATGTTGGTTGCTCATCCTTATACTCGTGCCATTTGCGAAAGATATGATTTGTGTGCGCGCTGAGCAGTGAAAGCAAAACTTGCGTTATTCTACGGTTAGGGTGTTGTAGAGTGTAGAGAGATGCTCATTAACGTATTATGACTTGGATGATTTTTGTGCGAAAGTTTGGACGAAGTTGGAAATCAGAATAGAAATTGTTTTGTGCTCAAATCTTTTAAATGTTCTTGTTTCGGGTGCGTTGCGTTTCATTAAATTTCGTCAAACCGTTCGTAAGTTAACTCCCGAACGGACAGATTGAAACTTATGATTATAATATAAGATTAGTTAATGCGAATTTTTAAATATTTTGAGAATATATATCGATTTTCAACGTGCTTAATAAGAAAGCAGTTATTTTTTTACAAGATGCTGAAGTTTTGCTGCTCGGGTGTCGGTTTCTGGCGCCAGTGAAAAACAAAATTGAATTAGTCGGGGGTGGGTGCTACGGTTTCACCCCGGGGTCGAAGGCTACACGGGGCCCATGAAAACCCCTACTAGGGAAGGCGGAGTCGTTTTTATAGAACGATAAATCACGAATTTAGCAGGCGTCGAACACAAACGCCATTTCCGCATATATACTGTGGACAGACAGAAAGGCGGAGGGGGAATGGGTGGTGCTAGTGGTGGTGAAGGGGATGAGCTATTGCTAAGCTCAGAGCCTGGTCGTGTGCCCGGATCCAATCGTTGCTAATCCATGGGGACACTGCTATCGAGACGAGCTGGTCTGCCGAGAGTCATTCGAAAAATTCGTCGACATAGAAAAACGCTCGATCAACCGAGCACACTTACTTTGAAGAAAGGCTTTTAGTTACACTGAAAAAATGCCGCCCATTATAAACCCTTTTTGACGCATTTCGTGCATATAATTTAATTTTTAAATATTATGCAGGATATTATTGTATTAAGACACCTTCCATGGAAGGAGTATGTTTTTAAGATGTTTGTCAACCTAAAGAACTACTGTGCATTATTGTAGTAAGTTTCGATGAAAGGCGACTGAAAGCAATACCGTGCAGGCATTTCCAAAATTAAACAAGAACACGATAGATAAATAATTTATTTATTTATTCAAATTGTCATTGAAACGAGTGTACAGAAAATACAATGGCAACGCAGTTTGCTCCTGACCTCGACTACTGGAGTCAGTTAGGAATGGTCGAGGTGATCGGAGTCATCTCAAGTGATCTAGAACTATTCAATCTTTAATTTGCGTCTTTATTTCCAGTGCATGCAAAAATTTAAAAGGCTGTATAATAATTTTTAGTAATTGAATATTCACTGTGCAAGCCTTTCGAAATTGAATCGGAAAATTGGTTAAATCGATTTGAGTTCTTACCCATATTTAGCCATCAATATATTTACAGTTGCGTCTTACAACGTTACTTTTGTGTAGAAGAGTGCATCCACGTAACCATCAAGCTAACGTTCCCTTTCCCTTACGTAGAGTTCCTCCGTGTGAATATGGCAAGTGGCACCACCTGTCGGGAAAGTGAATGAAAGTTAATGAAGACTTGCAGCTAAGTTGACCGTCATGGACTCATGGCTTCCCAGAAATCATATTCTATTGTGAGTTGCACGGGTGTGCCCGACACGTTTTCTTATTCGATGATTTAACGAGCGTCCCTCGCAATTCGATTCGTTTAAAAGTGTTGCCAATGTGAGAGCAACCGCCGAGCCCGAACTGTAATTAACGACGTGAAACGCGGCGCGAAATCGCCTCCACCACCACCAATAACCCCCTCTTTCGCTGTCCACCCCTCCTCTACCCTATCTCCAGCATGCGCGTACGCCAACGGGACCCCTTCAGCGAGATGCGATAAAAAATACGTAATGAATTAGCGCTGTCTTGTCTCCCATCCATCAAGTTCGGGAACGCGCCGCATCCCGGCTCTCCTCATCCCCCCCGCCAAACACCTCCCCCTCATCTTCTGCGCGTGCGCAATTGCGACCCGTGTATGAGATGGCGTAAAAATTGACAAACAAAAACTGATTTCGTTTCTACAGTCGACCGTTGCGACTGCCCCGATCCGATCAATTCAATACTCTGCAGTAAGCCACTTTTGCGGCCATTTGACAGAGAGGAAAGCAATCCGAATTTTAAATTTCAAAATCGCTTCAATGAAAATGTTTTCAGATTTGACTAACGCGTAAAAGACCATTTTAATACAACGATCCTTTTAAAATAGCCCAACTGGTCTTTTGACCCCAGCCATAGACCCCTCTCTTGGGGGCTGGCTGCTTGCGGGTACAATTTGTAATTGTAATTGTCATTGCAATTGTTGACTTGAGGCCCGCGGGGAGAATTATCATAGACCCCCTCCTCCACAAAATGGATGACCGTGTCCTGAATCAACGATGTGGTTTTTCTGCAAGGAAGTACACATTAGTTGAGAGATTATCCAGATTAAATTATCGATTATAACTGATGATAACATCATGATAGCGAAAGTTTTTTTTAAATATTTTAAAAACTGTTTTGTGTGTAAATCGTATTACCATAATGTATTTTTTTCCTATTTTGTGAAATTGTACTAAGTGAAATGATATCTCGAGAAGTACGCAAAATCTAGATCTGAAATAACTTGGGTTCAACTACAAATTTGCGGAACAATCTATGGCTCAAATTTTATTCAATTTCGTTTAGCCGTTCGTAAGTAAACGTCAAGGCGGACAGGTTAAAGAATTTTTTTTATATAAAAAAACATACTTTCAGGATTGTAATTTAGAATTGTGTATCCTACTCTACTCAAGTGTTATAATTCGGTTTTAGTGTGAGCAGTCTTGTCAAGAAGTGCCAGTGAAGAAAGTGTAACCTAGCCCAATGTCAAGTAACATGATCGAAGCAAAAAAGAAAAAACGAAATTACGGTTTTTGGCAAATATGTTGAGGTCGACGCCTGACTTGAGTCACGGCAGAGTTGCAGGAAACTAGGAGGAGGGTGTGACGGCGTGTTTTCTAAAAAAAAAGGATTTTTCTTGGTTCCAGCAACCAAGGAAAAAAAATGTCTTTCCAATTTAATTGCTGCGCTCGAAGCATCTGCCGTCTAAATTAACCTGTAAGGCCATTTTACGTCGCACTTGCACTTCAATGCACGGCTCATCTCGCCTGTATGAGTAGGCATTTTTTCTTGCTTCTTGTCTTTCAGACTTTTAGTTGGTTAATTGGGTTTCGGGCCTTCTGGCACACTTCACTCGAAGTTAGTGGAAAAACGGACTTGGAAATTTTTCTTATCGTTGAGCGGCTGCAGATTAAGGTCGTGTCCAAAAAGAGCATCGTCTCGAGCAAAAAGGATTCGTTTAAAATAGTTTGGATCCTAAATAATATTCCATATATTTCTAAATTAATCGACATTTTTCGCTTCTTTCACAACCAATGTTTAAAAATCTACCTGAGTATTCGCTCGTTTCGCTTGTTTCGTCGGATATTAAAATATAAAAATGTTTGCTGAGGAGGCTTACCAGCTTTCTGACATGAAAGACCCCTGATTTGAAAGGTCTCGGTTTCCAATTTTACGTCGACTTCGCAAAAACGATTGTGTCATTTGCCATTGATGGAAACTTTACACGAGTAGAAATGTGATGTCAAATCAAATTTTACTCTGTGCTTAAAAAAATTGGACGCTACAAATACATTAATTCTTACCTTGGATCACTTGACTTTTGTTTTATAGTTTCATGTGAGATTCTTCCTTGGCGTTACCCAGTATCAGTGAATTGGTTCCTTTTTCAAGGGAATACACACTTCTATTCCAGATGTTTCTTTTGTCCATTTAAGAAAATGTCTACGTCTATATCCTGAATTGAGTGTTCAGTTGGAGTTTAACATTAAAGTTAAGAAGGCTCCTAATTTAACATTGAAGTGTTATCGCCCCATTTAAGATCCCCCGTCGTGGCGCAGTTGGTTTATGACGGACTGTTGTTCGGCGGTCCCGGGTTCGATTCCCGGCGCGGGCTTTGGC
>JAQGBY010006443.1:0-13110 GCA_034698785.1 Mycogona germanica
ATTGTGCGCATGCGCAGATGACGTAATTTAATGTTGAGAATCAAATTTGAAGGACCAAAATGTATCTCCTGGTGACGATGGTCATTCAGTTTCTGGTACGTTTCTCAAATTTAGTTTCGGGGACAATTTTTGGTGCAAAATATATTATTTCCATATAGCCTGATGCCAGAAATTTTGAATAATGGGGCTAGACTCATGAAATAGTACAATAATTTTTTCATGTTACTTTGGTTGGTGATGTGAGGGTGTATTTTCACCACACCAAAAAAAACTGTCCACCAAATGTTATTTAAGCTGAGCAAAAATGCAAAATCAACATGTCTTTATCAGTTTGGCGAGAGAAGGGGAAGACGAGGGAGGCCCATAAAATGAATGTCCTCGATGGTAGCAGCAATTGAACGGACAGAATGAAGCCTAGCATTGTCATGCAGTATCAACACATCTTTGCTGAGAAGGCCACGTCTCAATGATCGAATTGCTTGACATAGCCTTAAACTGATAAGCTATTAACACACCATCACACCTTGAGACCATATTGTTCCAACATTCGTCTGTAAAATTCAAACGGTTTCACATACTTTTCCAGTACAAATTCAAATTTTTCACTACAAATGCTCTCACTTTAATCTAGCAATACGTTTCATTTTTTAAAAATAAATATTGTACTATAATGTTTTATAGAGTTTTAAGATCCAAATACAATATTATCGAACAATTACGAACGCATTAAGAGTTATGCTCTGTGTCTTGACTCAGGGTGCTGTCCCAATGAAGTGAAAAAATCACAACTTCCACAGTGTGAGACGATCCGAAAGTAGACGTTACTATAGTTACATATGGCTGACAAGTAAACAGTAATTTCAACTAGAGGGCACTACAGCGCTCAGCTAAACATCACTTATCAAGCTCTCTAGTCATACATCTCTTTGACAAAACTGCAAATGTTTTTGGCAAGGTCGCCGGAGGCAAAAATCAATGATGCGAATTGTGCGAACAAGGTCGTTACCAGGATTTGCAACTGACATCGGAAAGATCCAACGTCTCATGGGGGCTCCCAGAACTATACAAACATGGTGCAGGGGAATACGACACGATAAACGATCTTATTTATCAAAATCATTCCAAATTTGAGCAGCGCGTGGAGACAATCTAACAAGGATTCACAATTTCAGCGTCTGGACAGCGACCACGTCTCTCAAATTAAAAAAAATATTTAATTTAATGGAGATTTTCGTTGGCGTGACATGACGATGACAACATGATGATGCGACAAAAAACGCGCTGAAATACGCGCTGGTAACAAATTTCATCTCAATAATAACTAAACATTTTCGAAGCGATCAATGATCGAGAACAATCGATAGTTTCTTTGTACGTTCGAACGTGGCTAATTGAACGTTTCCAGCGCTCCAAGCGGTCAGTTGGGATTTGGTGGACATAAAGCCACAATTGACAATTGCAACATGCTAAATGACGAAAAGTGCATTACCGAGTGAAAAAACGAAGTGCCCATTAGAACTAAAAAAAATGATTCTTTCAAAACACAAAAAATGCAGTATTTTTTTAATCTTCATGTTTTTCATTTCCTACATTCCCCACTACAACTACAACATACCCTACTACATTACCAGCTCACAGGATAATTACCAAATACACGAAATACAATTTTCCGCATCAATACAGAAACTAATTAAAAGAAGAAGCCGTAATTGTGGTATGAACGTTTATCGCATAGAAAAAGGGCGCCGATTTTAGACAAACCAGTCAGTCACGTTAAACACATTAAAAACCATGCCAGCATCCTCAAGTGACAATCCGACCGTAGCTATCAGGTAAGGAACAGAAAGGGGAGTATTCATTGCATCCGGTTTGAGCTTAAGCAGCGACCCGAAACAGATTCAGTTGATCGAACGAACGGTCGGAGCCGGAACGGAACGGAATGAACGAACGGAGTGTATGTTTTTGTGATATATGTTATTTCTGTAAATTACACCAATTCTCAAATAACACATAAAAAATAAGAGCATTTTTTTTAAATACTCAAATGTCAGGACAAATCACTCATTCGATTTCCCATTTTCACAAATATATTGTGCTACGTTTACAGCACGTCTTACATGTACACTAGCGCACTCAAAGGAGAAAAACGTATTGAATCGATCTCGCTATGGACGATAATTCATTATCGGTTTAGAAACCATCACTTGAAAAAAGCGGAACAAATTGAGAAGTTTCGAAAAAAAATATCTAAGTAAAACGGTCACAAATATTTGTTCAACTAGGTGTGACACGAAATAATAAGAATAAAAAAAAAATCTTCGCGCTGAGGGTGGTTTGATTGAACCAAAGATCTAAATGATCAATTTAAGAAAAAAGATAAGGCAATATTAAAAAAAATCATAAATAAAAGTAATTTTTGTATCAAATGCAATAATTGGGCATGAAGTTGTATCTAGGATAATATTAATGAAATTTAAAAATAGGCCTACGCATGCTTCGTTCTTTTCTGTAAGTCATGCCAGTACTGCCACCATTTGAAATTTTTAATAATATCTGTATCAATTCCCTTAAAGACTATTCGAATGACAAGAAATATTTGATTTTCATATGATTCCCATCGTGAGTGGGAGGAAATAAATAGCCATTGTTTTCTGTGCATCAGTCTTCAGAACAGTACGAAATTGCTCCTTCCTTTGGAATGGAAGCAAAGCCGTGGGACCAGTACCTGCACGCTACAGATCCGTTCATAGGTAGCGAACCTAGGCCAAAATTAGTCAAATTAAAACCGACTCACTTCTTTGAACATTCCATATTTTTATCTGGACTGTACAGGCCTAATTTATAGTAGTTTAATAATATCTATGACCATTGCAAACTACAGATTATTATTATTTTTTTATTAATTCACTGAAATGACGGGTCACAACAGGAATATTCTGTACCCCTCTCAGTGCTTAGACACTATGTGAGAGGCACATTTTCTATAAGTACCTCGGGATCGAATAATCGAGAGCCCGCGCCGGGAATCGTACCCGGGACCGCCGAACCACAGTCCGTCGCTTAACCAACTGCGCTACAACGAGTCGTACCAAAATTATTAATTATAAATGAAATGACAAATTGAAATTGTTAAATCAAAATGTTTTAAAACGAAAGCGGATATTGCTTTGCAATCCACAGGTTTGAGCTACACCGTGGCGACACAACATCGGAAACATGACCGGGGCAAACGACGCCATCTAGTGGCACTCAAGAGAAACGAGCGCAGATACAAAAAACAAGGGGTGCCCAAAAAATGTGACGTACTTATAAATTAAATAATAGTAAAACATAATAAAAGCGAGTTCGCCACTCGTTTCGTCTTCTTCTTTCGGTGCTGTCCCGAATTCCCCATTTCCGATTAATTATACATTAATTCCGATTATTTCATACAGGCGTCCTAACAAATCTTTCTCATACTTAACTAAAAGCGTAATGCGCATTTCACAACTGGCGAGCAATTTTTGACACAATTTCAATAAAACTTCAGCAAATCGAATTAAAAGTAGATTTTTCAAAGTTTCGTTTCGAATTTTTTTAAAAAACCCCGTTACTTGCAAGATTATCACACTATCAAAGCATTAAGTAACACATATTTTAGCTTTAAACTATAAAAGCTTAAGTGATGTTCACACAGGGCGACTCCAAACAGTGATAATACTAATGCTTTCATGCTTATCGACTAGAAAATCTGCGCTTCATACATTACAACGCCTTGGCTGAGTTAAACGTTTATAGAATGTTCTGTGCGTGGAAAGTCCAAAGATGATAAAAAAATCAATAGCGACGGTTACTGTAAGTCTAGCACTTTCTGTCTTTGATACTAGATGGCGCCAACGTACTTGCAAACGGAAAGAAATTGTAAAGTTCGCTAACCGTCTAATAGATGGCGATGGAGGCATGGCGTCGCAATACAGTATCCAGTAATCTTAAATTACAATTTACCGTTAGGAGCGCTAGGGCCTAATGAGCGATAGTCCCAAAAGCAACTATCGATAAAAAATCATCGACAGTTCATACAAGAAACCAACGGATTCTCTGGGACGCCATTAGAGGGCACAAACAACTGTCGTACACATTCACCATGAAAAAAGATAAACTGACTTTAAACAGGAAAGCACAAACAACTTTTGGCAATAACATGTATACTCTGACTAAGTACGGAAAAATAAAATATTGACAATGTTCTGTTCAATGAACATATATATATTTTTTTAGTTTTTTAAATCAACTGTAGTCAACCGCACTACAGGCGTTACGTCCCCCTCATGGTGCCTAGGCACTGTGCGAGGGGGAACGACCAGTATCCCGGGATCGAAATACAAAAAAATATATATAATCATCGCCTTAAAATATAGACACCCACAGTCGTGTCCTGGGGGTTACCGGGATTTGCCCTTTCATTTTTCTGTTTACTAATTTTAAGGACATTTATTTTGGCCCCTTTCTTTAGTGTAGAGAAAGGAGCCAAATAAATTTTCGCTCTGTTTCGCGCCACCCAAGAGACAAAGCTGTATGACATTTATTTCTTATTTTAGGTGAAAATCATACGGATAATATCGATTGAAAGAAGAGGCATTACAGAAACCCGACGCTGACAAACCGCCAACGCTGAGTATGTGACCGACAAAAGACGTTCAAAAATTGCATCTTCAAAAACAATAAGTTATCTTGGAGAAAGGGAGATCGAATAACACTATTGGTCAAAGTAAAAAAATAATTTTAAAAAAACGACAGACACGTTGCGTTCTGGGCGTTAACGTCAATTTGAAAAGGACCCATAATATTTTAACCGAATAAGGATTTATTTTTTGTAATACATGAGCTGGAAAATTGGGACACAGATTCGAAAGCTAGACGCACTTGGGCCGAGCAAAAAAAAATTCATTCTGGAGAGAAAATGGTAAAATTAAAATTGCTTGTGACTAAATTGTGAATTTTTACAATAGTAATTTTGGCGAATTATTATTTACGATGCAGCGTAATTTCCTACTTCCTAATCAATAATGGACGACGAACATATGAGATTGAATGTTAAGTATTTGCATTGAACTGACCACGAAACCTTCGTATTTTCATCTTTAAGTCTTCCATTGACTTTGTGCCAAAAAAAAAATCTGCCGTGTTTCTTTCATTTTTTGTTTTGTTGTTCAGAGTCCAATTTTTACTCGATCTCAACTCTTTTTTTTGTCAAGTCTCCCTTTTTTCTTCGTCTGAAGGAAGAAATGAAACACGCTGTGATGATGACGTTTATTGTTTACGCTAACAGAGGACCTCTTCCGAGTTAGACTATTGGCCGGTTTTGGAAATGCCACACACATTTATTTTTATTATTTCTGGAGGTTTTATATTTACAAAAGAAAGAAAAAAACATGGAACAACAAATTGCGTGACAAACCTTTTGTCCCCCGGTGGTCGACAAGACCAACAATGAATCAAGAGCTGCACCCAATATGATCTCTTCATATCCTCAAGACTAACTGCCCTAAAAAACGTACCGTGTTAAGAAACAAAACCACCCTTCATTATTATTAGTCAATAGGACGAGCCTTCATTGCAATATTGCTGAATACATGATATTTGATATTCAGCTAAATGACGTCACAGTCTACGCAGCTTGCGTAATAGGATATCAATTTTTTTTTTAGCTAGGCCAGGTCAGTGTGAGCAGCAAAATTCGTAATTTATCAGAACTAATTTCATTGGCAGGCCTGTCTTGGCCATGCTACACTGTAATATCGATACATAGAACAGAATGTTATTATAAAATATAAATTTTTCATGTCAATTTGTCAAAAATGAACCAAACCGCAATTGAAGCATTTTCATCTATAAATCCAACAAATAATCAAGCAATAACAGCAACTATACTATTTTGCCCCATCCACCACATCCAAGCTCCTTGAAACCCACTAGTGGTCAATTGATAACGCCAGAACGACTGATGGCTCGTCCAAACAATGAAACAATACCCGAAATTTTCCCTCTTCCGCCAAAGTTTAACATTAAGTTTAACTTCTGTCGCGCGCAATCTTTACGCAAACACTTTTTTTTCTATTATTTTAAGTTTACGTAAAAAACATTACTAAATCATATTTAGGAATCAAATCATTATTACAATCACATCACAAAGTACGACTATCGATCGTACCCCACTCGGTATTGCGACCGACTGTAGCTCGGCGGTCCCGGGTTCGATTCCCGGCGCGGCTCTGGCCGGGGTACTGGTGAAAATGTGTCTCTCACATAGTGCCTAAGCACTGAGAGAGGTACAGAATCATCCTGTTGTGATCTACACTTTGGTGAATTAAAAAAAAAAGTGACCAGATTTTCGTAGACCCGACATGGGGAAACGACGACGCTGTGCGAGTGGCACTTCCAGTACCCCGGGATCGAAATTTTCGAGAGCCCGCGCTGGGAATCGAACCTGGGACCGCCGAGCCACAGTCGAACTCAATACCGACTGGGCTACGACGAGTCGTACATTTCAATTCTTTGCAAAGACAGTCAAGATCAAGATTGACTCCATCGTACAGAACGGAATTCCAAGTTTGTCTACACATTGTGCAGAGTGGCTTTAAAATTACGGCTGTTGTCTATTCACAGATTATAATAATTTCAACGAGGGGAGCAGGAGTTGCGCAGCTGCATATATTATTACACCGTTTCGTCGTAGGTGGAGACCTCGAGAGACCTAGATAATTGGAAATGAGAAGCCATTATCTTCAACGAGGAAACCAAAAATAGCTGAACAAATAAGCCTAAGACGTTTGTGTACAGGCAACAACAAAAGACTATCATTTGGTTTTTGTGCAGATTGCGATACGCGTGACCTAAGTGTAGCTTAATTTTTACGTGTCTGTGTATTATTTATTATTATAAGAAGTAGTGTTAATGTATACCACAAATAAATTACAAGAATCGCCTTAAAAAATCGTGTATCTTAGAGCAAAAAATAAATGGTGTCGGACCGACAAAAACCACAACGACGACGTCCTGGGTTTTGCAAACCGTTTGTTTTTATTATAATGTAAGCTGTTTTAAAAATCCACAAAAACGGTTCATTTCTAGGTGTTTTTTCTACAATGAAAGTTCTTAGCAGTGAACCGCACGCCGAGTGCAATGCTGGGCGATATATCTCGAACAATAAATTGAAAGACCTAGAAGCAGCTAGCTACTCATAAGATCATTTCCTGGAAGACAATATGGGGGGACTCCCGCCTTTTCTGTTTTGAAGGTAACCAAAGGCAACCATCGCTACGTGTCGAGCCGTTATTCCCGTGATCGCGGGTTCGATTCCCGACCGATACCTCGGACGAGAGAAATTACTACGTGGGACACCTGCCTGCACGATTCCAGGTGCATGATAAAGGTCCTAACCTTGATAGCTTATACTAAGCATGATATAGGCAAAATTACCTGGTCACCTCCTGGTGTTTTTTTTAGGCCGAACACGCTGGTGGACCTTCTTAAAAAATATCTCATATATAGCGGCAAGACCACGCACAAAAACTAATGATGCAACCTGCTGGTCACAACTGCCAAACCTACGTCATTGTTGGCGCCTTCTAGTGAGCAATTGAAGAAGCCTGCGTTTTCGGCAGTAAATTTTTTTTTAAATATCAACTGTAGTCAACTGCACTACAGGCTTTACGTCCCCATCATGGTGCTTAGGCACTTTGCGAGGGGGAACGCCCAGTACCCCGGGATCGAAATTTTCGGGAGCCCGCGCCGGGAATCGAACCCGGGACCCCCGAAACCACAGTCAGTCGCTAAACCAACTGGGCCACGACGAGTCGTACTATTCAAATTCAAATGAGTCACAAATTTAAACAACCTTCGTTAATTAGTTGGAGTTCAAAGGACACTACCCAGAGACAAAAATTAGAAATTAATCCGACAGTAAGTACAGAGAGTGAGATCACTGTGAATTGTGAATCACAAAAATACTAAATATTCATTACAAAGTTTTATAAATAGCACCCTCTATCTAATGAGGGAAAAGACATACTCACGTTTAAAAAAACACAGTTTGGGAAATTATGCACGGACGTACCAAACAGCAAATTGAAAATGTTCTTGACAAGCGGGGTTTGAACACATACTCACCGGCATCTGGGACAAACGAACTCACATGCAAAGAAGCAATTTCCTCAATAGACAAAATCCTCGTGACCCAAGTCTCGCTATGCACGAATATTCGTTCAGACGTACTTCAAACGTGAGCTCGAGTGAGTAAATGGTGAATGTGATACTGGTAACTGGGGGTCTAGGTTCAAACCTCGCTTGTAATTGTTTGCAGTTCATTTTCTGACCCAAATATTTTTCGTTGGCCTCAAATACGACCCGTCGTGGCGCAGTTGGTTTATGACGGACTGTGGTTCGGCGGTCCCGGGTTCGATTTCCGGCGCGGGCTTTGGCTCGGGGTACTGGTGAAAATGTGCCTCTCACATAGGGCCTAAGCTCTGAGAGGGGTACAGAATCTTCCTGTTGTAACCCGTCACTTCAGTGAATTAAAAAAAAAAAAAAAAAATTCCGAAATTCATAACTGCCAAAGCCAATTTTTTAAAAATAAATAGCACCCTCTATCTAGAAAAAAGTTAAACAATCTTCTCGAAGATTAATAAAAAAAATTGAAATTTGCGAAAACACAACAATAAAAATTAAAAATTTATAACCATTTATAAAAGTATATATATATTTTTAAATGAGGAAAATAAATAATACTCCAAATATGTAGAGGACACCGGGGAATGTTATCAAAATGAAAATGTGATTGCTGAACGGATCCCTGTCACGCATAGAAAAAGTCAACTATGGTATCAGCAGTTACAATACTGTCTGGTAAGATATCCGAAAAATCAATAAACTCCAATGATTAAATACGTCAGTATAATGAAAAGTAAAGAATGACAACGTCAATATACGACAGATACGATAAGCGCCATGGATGCTAAGCGTCACTATTACACTCAATCATTGCATATCCATATACGCAAACGACAATAACGATACACGCCTATTGCGATAAACGACAGTTTTGCTAAACGTCATTTTTGCCATGGGTCGGTTATGGAAAAACCAAGGGTGGAATTGCAGCTTAAGAGTTTAACAATAGGGATTAGCTGTTCCAATATGTGGATACTCTCCCCTCAGTGAGGTGCAAGGGATGAGCACAAAAAGAGGGTCTCTCATCCAAGTGTCCACAGAGGAATGGAGAAGAAAAGATAACATTTGTGGTACCGGCCAAATCGAAATCCTTCCAGCATGACCTATATCGAATCTGACGCTTGGCGAAACTAACGCATAGCAAAAGTGACGTTTATCGCAAGAGACGCGCATCGTCACTGGTGTTTACATATTTGGCGTATGCAATGGCGCGACGCGTACCATCCATGACGCTTATCCTATTTGGCGTATGTTAATACTGACGGTTGTCATTTTTGGCGTTTATTTCTCAGTATCGCTACGTATTGCTACGTGTTTTTGCGTCTCTTGGATATCGTAACTGACGTATTTCGTCCCTTGGATGTAGCAGTGGGCGCATATCACAACTGACGTTACCCACGCGTGACGCGTCTTCTGCTGGACTTTTTTCATTAGGAAAAACCAGTGACGAGAACAAAAATATAATTTTAACAACGACCATAATGTTATTATAACCACGTTGTGATTATATATTTCTCAGTGTCTCGAAGTTAATTTAATTTTTCGAAAAAATATTTTGACCTGTTATATCCTGGAGTCCAAAATTTTAATAAACCAGTTTATATTATATTTTTTTATTATTATTTTTTTTAAATTCACTGAAGGGACGGGTCACAACAGGAAGATTCTGTATCCCTCCGTGCTTATGCACATGTGTTTTCGTCACCGGTTTTTCCTGGTATGCGTATTTTTATAGCATTCACATTTTCATCTTGATAAATAATATTTTAACTAAACGAATATTCTCAAGAGGGGTATTTGAACCGTGAACCAGTTGTCCGCATGCCGATTTATGTTACAACCACCGTAGCCCCCTAGGACACCATATTCAAGTAGCTGAACTCGAATTTTCCACTATAAAAATAATATCAGGGGAGCAAGAATCTTTTTTATCTAAAACGTATTATTTTTAAAACGACGAAATTGTAAACATCCCATTTCAACTAACTCAGTTGCTTCGGCACCATTTTATTTAACTCAGTTGGTTGGATACCAGTCGGATCGATAAGTTACTGTTGTTGCTTCGATCGGAGGTACCATCAGAGACCAATCTGACGTCTTACGTTCTCTGGTCATCACATTTCAAGCAATAGATGTCAATTTTTTGGCGTTTGAAGCGGAGTTTACAATATCGATCATTACTCCTTTGACTACATGCATCATTCGGTATAGGAGCCTGTTAGGCATCTCCAGCGTGTCAGTACAAAATCTTTCAAGGAAACGTCACCATGGAGTAAAACTTGAAATAATCGTGTAAGCTTTAGCCTTTGCCTAAACGTAATTTTCGGTTAACATTTTGCTTGACCAAAAAGGTAAACTGATTGTGGAGATAATCTAGTGAAAGATGCTGAAATCCCAGTTTTCGCGGATTTGTTTGAGAATATAAAACGAGAGAGGCAAGGATGCCAGGACCCATAACATACGAAAAGAGGTCCCCGCCCTCGCGGTTCACTTGTCCAGCATCAAATACGAGCACAATAATTTAATTTTCTCCGCAACTCCGTCTTGGAGATGCGGTTTGCAGCGGCGTGGGCAGGTGCTGCCAGACCGACCACATTTGGCGCCAGATCTAGCGGTAAGATGAAAGAGGAGGAATGAAGCACAGGCTTTCGCATTGCTGAGGATGGAAGGGAAGATTTAAAAAACGTCGTTGACAAATTTGAGAAATATTACAGATAACCGTATTTTTTAAATTCTGAAAAGCAGCAATTTCTTGACTTGAATTTCACACTTGTGAGTTTGTCATTTTTTAAAATATATTTTCTAAAACTACTTTATTTTTTAAATCATTCTTCCAAGTACCATTCGTATTTTTCATTAAAAAGATTAAAACATAAACACTGGATATGGTTTCCCGACGAATCTTCGGCGCGAAGAGAATTCTTCGGCGCCCTGTTATTGGATGATTTGGTGACGTTTCGCTTTCAAAGTTGTGAAACGTCACCAAATCAGCCAATAACAGGGAAAAGAACCAACATATTACAATTACTTACAAAATAAAGCTGTTAAATACGCCGAGCTCTGTGGCTTCTCTGAAAAACGGTCTGCCGATTTTACATTTACATAAACGTTTCCTGCAAAAATTACATTTCTTCGATTTATTATTTTTTTTTACAAATTATTTAATCAATAAGCATTTTAGTTTGATTTGTTTCTTTTTAGTGCCCAAGCGAAAGAAAGCGTCTTAATTTCGCACATTTGTTAAAAAAATTACCAACACTCGTCAAAACATTTCTTTAGAACGTATTTTAAACGACCACACATGTGCAGTACCTAGGAACAAACCTTGGGCTAAAGTAAAATTATCTATGAAAAGCGAGTGGTGCCAAAAGCGTTCGCAAACAAACACAAGACACATTTAAATAATTTAGAGTCTCTCTATGGCGCTGGCCAGAAAAATCCAATTTTTTTTTTCGGGTGTCCTGACTGTACCAGACGCTACATTACCGAAATGAGTTTCTCTATATAAAGAGTTTTTTATATCCACAACTTTTTGTGAGGAAGATCTCATGGTCAGATCAGAAAAAAAATATCTCTTTAAAAATAAAGGAGTATCCGAGTTTGCACTCCCCACACCGCAAAATGACATTTAGTTCCATCTGCCGCCACTGTGGCGCCTTCAAGGTTGACGACTTTTGGCGTTCAACTGCTCAAGTCTTGCATTGAAAAACTTGAAAGCATTGTTAATTCGATTGTTATACCTACTATTGGATGTAATTCGTGACCAAAATAACAACAAAAACAACGAAATAAAGGAACAAGTCACTCAGAACTGCTGGAATTGAATTTTCAACACGCCATGAATACTGCGCTTCATCACTAGGTAAACCACATTACGTCATTTGGCAGGTGATAGCATGTTATAATTCACATGTCATGGTTAGTGACGCTCAGTTAGCCAAATCACCGCTATGGTTGCTGGGGGAGGGGGAGGATTAAAATTAAACGAAATATACCCTAAATGGGTGAATACTGAAATATCGGTTCATCTGATCATTCCCGATCATCAACTACTACACTAGTAGCTACTACTATAACTGCAACGGGCCCAGCTGATTCTCTAGAACGACAACAGAGATGCCACAGACTAGGTAATTAACAGAAGTAATTCGCACACTGACCGCCACGCGGCGCTGTTGTCTCTTAGAGTGGGTTCGGTGGTTTGTGGCAGAGGTTTGTTGGGGAAACACGGACGAAATTGTCTGCTGGCACTGCCATCCGTTTTCTGTCGAGACAACGACGATGACACGATGATAACAACACCACAAGAATACCCAGTGGGGGTTTCTAGGGGAGAAGGGGGAGGGGTGCGTTGGAGGGGAGTCTGTTATTTCGCACGGTGGCGGTTTTCCCAATATCCTCTCGCTGTCCCGTTGCCTATCGCTCCCCCGGGGCCTGTGCTTCACCACAGATTGAAAAATCAAAGCCGATCGAGCCACCTTCTAGAAAAATAGGTCCCCCAACATGACGTCACGAGATGCAGGATAAACGATCGAAGAATCATCGAGGAAACCTTAAAATGTTGCTGTCGCTGACCACCTAAAGTTGCTTAACATTTTAACTCTGAAGTAAAAAGAATAACAAGTACCCTTCAGGCTAAAAAAAATAATTTGTGTTATTCCCCGGAAGGCGAAAATATGGAATCGACAGTAATCCGATCATCGATCTTTCACAAATGCAACGAATTGACTCTCTGGAACGTCACAAGAGCAAACGGGAAGATTGGCAAACTGGCCATACAGCATTGTCAAAGCCTGCTAAACAACCTCTCTAAACATACAAGTAGTCTATATATATAAAAATGAATGTATGTGAGTATGTTAGTATGTATGTGTGTCTTTATAGACTCGAAAACTACTGGAC